>QKYT01000255.1:20447-102235 GCA_003550305.1 Glomus cerebriforme
AAATTTAACATAAGTTTGATCGAAATCTACACTCGAATGGTACCCGAAGAGTAACATAAATTTCGACCAGCATTAGAGCATAATTCGGCCTAAAATCAGCCAGCCGAAATTTAGCCAAAATGGACTATTTCGACTAGTGAGTAGAAAATGAAATGGCGTCAACATACAGTAAGCTGCCAAAAGTGATAGACCACTTGCAAGATGTAGTAAATTTATAATATCGTTACAAAAATTTAAACATAATTTTCTCAGAAAAATACTAAGTCAATTTTCATAAAAATTGGTTTATTTAAAAGACAAATTCTGAAATTTTAAGAGACATTTATTAATATTTTGTGGGTTTGCTTTTGCTATTTAATACAGCCTTAATTTGATTAGACATACTATTAATAAGATTTTGAAATTTATAAACTTCAATTTTACCCACTCCTCTTAAAGTGTAAATCAAAGTTCTTCTGATTTTTTGGTAGTAATTTATATGCCTGAACTTGCCTTTTCAACTGATCCCATAAGTTTTCAATAGGATTCAAGTCCAGATTCTATGCAGGCCATAAAAGGGTTTCAATATTATTATCTCTTTTCCATTCAGTAGTCATTCTTACCATATGAATGGGAGTATTATCCTCCTGAAAAATATAATTTTTCTTATTATTCAAATCATCTATAAATGGAAGTAAATTATTATTCAAAATATCTAAATATGTAGCAGCATTAATTCTTTCCTTTAACCTAACCAAAGGACCAAACCTATCATATGTAAAACATTTTCATACTATTATACCATTTGATCTGACTTAAAGGTTAGAATAAGGCACTCTGTATCATACTTTTCATGAGGTCTTTATCACACCCATTTTCTATCATTTTCTTTGAAAAGTTCAAACTTTGATTCATCATTCCAAATTATGTTTTTTCACTCTTTCTCTCAACCTTTTCTTTCTTTAGTCTATGCAAACTGTTTTTTCCTATTAACCTCATTTACCAGAGGTTTTCTGACTTCAGCTTATTCAAAAAATCCTGATTATGAAGATAATATTGAACAGTTCTTGCACTTACATTAATATTAATATTCTGTGTAAAATTATCATATAATTCTTTAAGATTTATTTATCTATTCTTCTTAAGAGTTTTTAATAAATAATACCCATTTCTTTCTATTAATACAGGTGCCCTACTTATTCGAGGTTGAGATATCTTCAGTTCATTATCTCTGTAAGTTATAATAATATTATGAATAGTTATTTTAGGATGGTTTAATTTCTCAGAAATACCTTGTTCGCTAATATCATACTTCCAGGTATTGATAATCTCACCACATTTAAAATAGAGAGCTTTTTGCATTGAACTTTCATATTTGTTTAGGAAGTAATTTTTTGCAAATAGTTAATAATTACATTTTAAAGAAAATGTTTTAAGGAACAGAGAAAAAAAAAATTTGGCACAAGTTTATTAAACTGTTATATAAATAAACAAAAACTAAAATTAGTAATGATCAGTAAAATTAATCATAAATCACAAGTGGTCCATTATTTTTAGCAGCCCACTATATATTTGGATCTTGCAGTATTTGATGAAAGCAACTGGTGAAATAGTTCCAAAAATATTTTAAACAGATTCAGAATCTGATTTAATTAATGCTGCATCTTAGATTTTTCCAATAATACCACGTTTTTTATCATCTTTTTTATATTTGGCAAAACATTATTAAACATCTTAAAAGCAAGTTATGTTCAAATTTTCATTCTTTTAGTAAGATATTTTATTTGTGTAAAAATATATTAAGTATTAAGTTATTTGAACAACATTGGAAAGCTATGATAAATACATTTTCAAAGACTCATTCTTATATGACTAGAATATTATACTTTAATTGTTCCAGTTGGGCCAAATCTTATTCACCATTTCAATTTAATATAGGAATTCAAAGTACTTAGAATTAGTACTCCGAACAGATCAGTTCAGATCAGATTTGATTTAAATCTAATCTGATCTGAATCTGACTAGATCTGATCTGAACTGATCTGAAACTGATTCAGATTTGAATCTAATTAATCTGAAACTAAACTGAACTGAAACTGATTCAGGTCTAAAACTGAACCAATCTGAACATAAAGAAAAGTTAATTACTTTCCCTAATAATTAATAAAGTAAAAAAAAATGAACTTATGTTCGTCCAAGATCCCAGTCATTCAGCTTCATCTGTTCATCTGGTTTTCTAAAAAAAAAGAGAAGGAAATGTTAATTACGTTCTCTGAAAGTAAAAAAATAAAAGAAATGAATGAACTAACTTCTTAGTTCGTTCGTTCAAGTTCCGTTCATTCAGTTTCGTCCGTTTGTCTAGTTTTCTAAAAAAAAGAGAATGGAAACATTAATTACGTTTCCTGAAAGTAAAAAAATAAAAAAAATGAATAAACTAACCTCTTAGTTCATTCGTTCAAGTTCCATTCATCTGGCTTCATCTGTTCGTCCAGTTTTCTAAAAAAAAGAGAAGGAAACGTTAATTACGTTTCCTGAAAGTAAAAAAAATGAAAGAAATGAATGAACTAACCTCTTAGTTCGTTCGTTTAAGTTCTATTCATTTAGCTTTGTCCGTTCATCCAGATTCCTAAAAAAAAGAGAATGAAAATGTTAATTACATTCCCTAAAAGTAAAAAAATAAAAGAAATGAACGAACTAACCTCTTAGTTCATTCATTCAAGTTCCATTCATTCAGCTTCGTCCATTCGTCTAGTTTCCTAAAAAAAAAGAAAAGGGAAGTTAATTACTTTCCCTAATAATTAATAAAGTAAAAAAAATGAACTTACATTCGTTCAAGATCCCAGTCATTCAGCTTCGCTGTTCATCTAGTTTCCTAAAAAAAAGAAGGAAAATGTTAATTACATTCTCTGAAAGTAAAAAAATAAAAGAAATGAACAAACTAACCTTTTAATTCGTTCATTCAAGTTCCATTCATTCAGCTTTATCTGTTCATCCAGTTTCCTAAAAATAAAGAAGGGAGACGTTAATTATATTTCCTGAAAGTAAAAAATGAAAGAAACGAATGAACTAACCACTTTGTTCATTTGTTTAAGTTCTATTCGTTCAGCTTCATCCGTTCATCTGATTTCCTAAAAATAAGAGAAGAAAGACATTAATTACATTCCCTGAAAGTAAAAAAAATGAAAAAAAATGAACAAACTAACCTCTTAGTTCATTCATTCAAGTTCTGTTCATTCAGCTTCATCCGTTTGTCCAGTTTCCTAAAAAAAGAGAAAAGGAAACGTTAATTACTTTCTCTAAAAAAAATAAAGTAAAAAAAGAATGAACTCACCTTTAGTTCATTCAGGAACTGTTCGTTCGATCATCCAGATTCTGTCTCTAAAGTCTCTAAAAAAAAGATAAAAATGAAAAAAAAAAATTTTTTTTATTTATCATATTTAATATATGAAAATCTGAATCCGATCGGATCAGATCCAGATTTTTTTGTACCATGATCTGATCTGATCAGATTAGATTCAGATCAGATTTATTTGCTTTCAGATCAGATCCACAGATCTTAAATTTGCAAAACTGATTTGAATTCATTTCAAATCAAATCTGCGGATTCAGATCAGATCAGATTTTTTTAGAAGCACTACTCAAAATATTGAATCATTTAATAGTATTATTAAAAAGGCAGTAAATAGTGCTAGTATTCTTTGTGATGTTGAAAAAGCTATTAATAAGAGATATGAAGATAAATCTTTGTATTGTAAACTAATTAATCTTAAGGCTTAGCAAATGACAGTTGGATTACTACATCTCTCTTCACAGTTTTTTTCTAATATTGATATGATTCTTAATTATTTTTTAACACCACTTATACTATCTTGGCAAAGATTTCAAATTTTTCAATCATTAATTTATAAGGGTAAGATAGTATCATTTTTTAATGAAATAAGTATTAAGTTTATCTTGTAAATAACATAATGTTTAATTATTAACTAAATTTCTTTATTATATCTATTATACAGACTTTAGAATCTGATACTGTTAATAATTATTTTGTAAAAGATGTAATTGATAAACCACAGATAATACTTCAATCTCTCTTAAATGATATTAAATTTATAAATATTATTAAAATATGAAGAGTACATCATATAGGTAAACTTTTAAAATATGGAAATTTAGTAATATTATTAAAAGATAGTAGTCATCTTTGCATATGCATGAAAAGTATAACTAAAGGTATAATTTGTCATCATTTTTAGCATATTATGTTATATTCAAATGTAACTAAATTCTATATTAGTATAATACCAAGAGATGGTATAAAGATAGTATTTTAATAAATTTAGATGGTAATGTTAAAAACTCACTAGTTCTTATTGCAATAGAATCATCTAATGATTCTTTATCATTATTTTATCAAATTGATTTTACACTTCAAAGTTTACATCATTTTCAAGGACTGGATAATAATAAGAAAATTTGTTAAAATACTTCTCAAAAAAATCAATTTGGTATAGCATTTTCAACAGCAAAAACAGCTGTTAATATTACTTTAGAAACTAATAGTGATTGTGAGTTAATCCAATTATTAAAAGAATTTATTGCAGTAAAGCATCAAAGAAATATAGAAGTTGATAATAGTAATTATAATTTAGAAAAAATTAATATTATTGAAAGATCAGCGCAAAATGCTAATATAGTTCCATTAGAAAAAGATTTAGTTGATCAGATAACTGATCCTAATGTTACTAAAATTTGTGTTACTCTTTCTAAAAGAAAAATAAAAAATGCTTTAGAATTATCAAAAAAAAAAGAGTTCTAATGTAAGAAATTATAGGTGAAAATGAAAATTATAATCAATTTACAAGAGTATAGCAAAAATGTCTTTTATATGGACAATCTGGATATTATCAAAAAAAATGTCCAAATAGTAAAAAAAAAAAGTTGAAATAGAATATGATATATGTATAAAATTATTATTAATCTTGGATTTTATATAGATGCATATGTACTAATTAATAATTTATTTGCATTGTAAATTACTTTAATTAGAACAAACAAATATAAAGATCGTACTATATTATACTTCCCAGTTAAAAGTATCTGACTATCCTAAAAATTAAAAATTAATTGAGAAAATTGAATTTTTTAATAAAAATTTTACATCTATTTTAAAGTATGAAGCATTAAAAACAATTAAGAAGTGTTTTTTTACTTAAATAGTAATAAAATTCTGTATAAATATTTAATTGCTGATTCGCGACTCAACAATACAAAATGATCGGCAATCTATAATTAATTTTGATGCAATTTTATATATTAAATACTATTAGTTTGAAATGGTATTTGTACCAGCTTAAAAACCTATCTAACAATTTAAATACACTATAAATTTACCAAAAAAGAATATTTTATTACCTAAATATGTCTTTTTAAAACTGGTAAATCTAAAAAGTACCAGAAAAAATAATAAATAAAATAATAGAAAAAAATATTTTTTAAGTGTTATTTTATTAATTTAAGTATGAATATATTATATATTTTTCAATAATATTAAAAAAAAACCTAATAAATCTAATAAAATTCATGTATAAAAATTGTAAAATTAGCTAAAATATAAACTGGAATGGTGACTTTCCTCTATAGTAAACTTGTTGAATTTTATAATGAAAGATAAAAATTTTTTTTTTTTTGTGGCTTATCCAGGTTTCATTATATTGATTGGTAAGTTATTATTATATTTAAGCATGATTATATGGAACAAAATTGAAATTAAAATATGTGAATTGATATCATTCATATAACTGTGATGAATTTACTAATTAATTTTGTATTGTTGAGTGGTAAATTGGTAATTAATATTACTAAAATTTAGTTATAAAATCATATATTTCTAATCATAATTTTATATAATAATTTTTAAAGATTTTTTTAAAAAAAAAAAATCTTTAAAAAAAATAAATAAAACTATAGTTTTAATAAAAATTTGTTATATTTAATATATTATATTCTTAACTTTAAAATTTTCTTATTATAAAAAAAAATTATTAAAATTTAGAATAGTGTAAAATTATCTTTAAAAACTATATATATATAATATATTATTTTAAAATTTTGTTTTATAACTAGTTTTATAATTTTTAAATTATTAAAATTATTATTAACAAAATTTTTTAATTATAGTTAATTACATTTAATTAAAGGATAACTCTCCCTGCTAATCCTTATGCCCATTTTTCTGAAGAAGTTTTGAAAAGAAAAGTTGTGCTTTTTGGCCATTTTGTCCTAAGAAAGCGGTCTTTTAGTCATAAAAAAAGTTGCTCTACAACATTAGACTTAACTAAAGAGGTTTAGAAAGTTTATTATTTAGTGTCTGGCACACCAAGTTTCTCCGCAAGTTAGGTCAACATAATTTTCAGTCACCTACGTCTTTCTCTAAAGTTGATACCCGAGCAGCCATTTGGTATTCTAAGGTACGCTCTACGTACACAAAACAGATGAGTTGAACTTGTGACTGCTCCTGGTGGACCCTGAAGCAGGCCTAGCACAGAGTTTCTTTGGAAGTTAAGTGGCTTTTCACTAAGTTGTCGTATGGGTAGAGAGAGGCTTTTCTGACGAATAAGTTTGGTGAAATATTCCCTTATTATAAATTTTTATTTCGTTTTGTTGGTGGAAAGGTGGAAGGCATCAAGATTTTCAGACTCATGAAGATAAATACCAAACTGGCTTTAGAACATAAACATAAACTGCTATACTGTGTCTGCTTCTTCTTGGCTGCGGATGTGGATAAACTACTGCGAAGTGATGTCTTCTGGCAGGAGATGGGGAGTACTGGAAATTTTGATAGACAGTCAATCATCTGTTGATGATTAGTTCTCTTGTTATAACACATTCCTAGGTTTTGTTTCACAAATAGTGATCCCTATTTTTGCCCCTTAAGGTGACGTCATTGAAGTTGAATAGAAAAATTAATAAAAAGTATAAAAGGTGTACGAAGATGTTGGGTACAGGGTAGGATGCATTAATTGAGTAGAATCAGAGTAGAGATGCTGGGAGCAAGATGTAGTTTTTTTTGCAATAGGTATATCAAGGATCAGGATTCTTCGATAGGGTTGGATATTTCCGCTCACCTATGTAAAGCACGTATCTAAGAAGTTTTAGGTAAGTAGTCATCTTGATTCACTAGAATTAGGAATATTTGGGCTGTGAGGAATTGGCTTATTTTGGGATTAACATCTACATGAGGTGGCAGTAGGTCGGCAAGGTATTATGTGGTGACCTCCGGACGAAACAATATAACTGTATAAGCAGTCATCTTGATTCATCTGAAGCATCTGTGAGGGTGACATTATTGGGTACCAGTCTGGGTAGGGAAGTTGTAGATGTAGAAGTAGGTTTAGTTTCTCTTTTGTACTTTTAGTTTTAGTATTAGGTAGTTTTTCTTTCTTTCTGGAAGTTGATACTAGTAGCCAGTTTCTATAAATTCTCTTACAATGTTGAGATAGAATGATGTTATAACAAATTGTACTAGTTAGAAGACCCAAGTATCTTGTAGGGAGATTTGGGAGGACTGATTGAAAGGTTTTTTATTTGGTGCTAGTACTGGGGTGTGAGAGAGAATCAGAGCATACTAATATCTAAGAAGGTCTTGCTTTCAGTCCTCACTCTGAGGACTCATACTACGTAAGTGCGACGCATTGGAATTTTCCATTTAGTTGAAGGTTTTACTTCTGTTCTATATTTCTTTATGTTTATTGTATACTAGGTATTGTCCATCGATTTACATCAATAAAGTACATGAATCAGCGCGTCTTCAAAAAAAAAAATTACATTTAATTAAACTCAGTTATATTTGTAAAGATAATCAGCTATTTGAAATTTGAATATAACTTAATATAATTAAATATAACTAAATATAATTGAGTATAATTAATGTAATTTGCTATAATAAAAAAATTTTACTAATAATCCAAAAATTATAAAATTAGTTATAATGTAAAATTAGTAGCAGAAAAAAAATAAGTTTTAAATTTATAAATTTTTTATAAATTATATATATAATATATTGTAAGTTATTTCTAAAATTAAACATTCTGTCTAACTCTTTAAATATTTAAAAAAAGTTTTTAATATAAAATACTAATAAAAAAGTAGTTAAAATCAAGTATCTTCTTAAACTTTTAGTTTAAAATTCTTGCAAAAAAGATACTTAATATTAAAAAAAATATAGTATATAAAATGAATGAGTTTTTTTAGAAATACTGTAATATTGTATTTTAATTATAAGTTTAAACAGCTTATATTTATAAATAAAGCTGCCAAACTTATTTTATCTAATTAGCAACTCTTGAAAGTATGATATAGCAATTTTTCAAAAAAATACATAACAAATTTTTTCTTTGATATAAAGCTTTTAAATTTTTACTGTAAATGTAATTTCTGCTACTCTGCAAGTTTACTTATGTTTTGAAAGGAGGTTTAAAATGCTGGGATTGACTTATATATAAATGATTGATTTTACCGTCTTTGCCAATTATTTCCAAAAATAGATTTGACAAAAATAAAATTTTTGTCAAATAAGTCAATAATGATATTTAAAATCACCTTCAAAAATTTATTACTTCCACTAGTCATTTTAACGGCGTCTTAGAATTTTTAAATTTGAAACGAATTTCTAAATATTGCCTTAATTTACAGCATGTTGATTGGATTCTCACGTTTGAATATTTTAATCTCAATCTCAATCATTTTAATCAAACTACAACATTTACTTCATCTTTTCGAAAAGCACATAAACTCAAATTATTATTTGAAGAACTTTCAACCTTAGAACATCGCAAGAAACAACAGCCTTCTCTTTATTATGGTTGGAAATGTCCGCTTTGTCACCTATATGATGAAACATTCGATCATATTTGGAAGTGTTTATACAATTCCAGGAAAATATATGACCTCATCAATAAAACTAAACATTGGATCATTGATACACTAAAGAATAACTTTCGTGTGAACGTTACTTTTTTGGATCTATTACACAATTCTTTTTGGTCTTCTTCTGACCACTTACACCTTTCCTTTGTAGATGCAGTCAAAGGAATTATACCGAAATTTTTACACAATTTGTTTAGAAGATTTATTCCGTCTTCGCAATTAGTCAAAGAATTTATTTTTTCTTTATATCATTTTATTTACATGTCTTTTATGAAGGATATTTGGAACTCTCATTGTGTTGTTTTGTTACAACTTGAAAAGTTTCACAATATTTCTAATCGTTCTAAATGTAAAAAGTATTCACATATTAATTCAATTTGTTTTTCAAATGTTTCTAGTGATATTCCTTTATTTTTTAATTTTAATTCTTTATTTTTTTCTATATATTTTGGAGGACATTTTTTGGGTTTTTGGATACAGATTAACTATGTGATGATACGCCGATTTTGCGTTTGGCGCTGCTTTTTATAAGTAGTGTCTTCTGTATTCATTGCAAGGTTCATTACGTTAGAAACTTTATCTTTTTAGTTATTAGTTTCCAGCTCTTAACGTGGTGATATTTCTTTCTTTCTTTTATCATGTAGTTTTTTATTATTGTTTTTATAACTTTGTATAATTTTCTTGATAAATAATAAAATTTGAAGTGTAATCTTGTTTAAAAAAAAAAAAAAAATAATGATATTTAAAACTGCCTTTAACACTCTAAGTAAACTTGCAGAACAGCCGAAATTAGGTATATTTAGTAACTTTTAAAAGCTATATGTTAATATAAAAAATTTTCTTTTTATATTTTTTGTTGCATCACATCGGCTAGCTGCGCCACAAACCTGGCACACATTTCGTTTAAGCTAAATGATAATATCACATTAAATAAATTTTTGAATCCTAAAAATTTATGATCATTATATTTGTTTACTTAACTATGTACAGTCAAAAAGTTTGGTATATATACAGTAAATTAAATTTTTTTTCATATACCAAACTCTCGGTCCATTAAAAGTCACGTGAATGAAAAATTTAATTTCGGCTGGGCAAAAATTAAGTAGTTCTAATTCTGGACAGAATTAACATGATTTTCAGGCAAAATTATAAACCCGTGACTAAGTTCGATATATAAAATTTTTTTCAGTATATTGATATTCGGTTAAATAATTGACATTGTTTTAGAAAAAAAGTTCGGTAAATCAAGAGTTCGCTAGGTTCGTTATATCGAGATTCGAGATTATACTGTAAATAATGGAAAATTATTGGGTCTCACTTTCTATAAATGTTTGTCCACTTCTCTTATTTTAGCTATACAGCTTTTGGCATGTTATAGATAATACTGGCTAATAGTATTGCGATGGGTACATATAAACGATCAACACTGCAATTATTGTTGTAACGTATAATAAATAATGTCGGTGTAAGCCGAAATTTTATTTATTGTAAACAGGGAGGTATTTGTTTTAAATTGCCAAAAAGGGATATTAGAATGAATTAATATTTCTTAGGTTTATTCTTAACATGTGATAGAAGTCACAGAACCTTATGATATATTTCGTATTTTCTTTCTTTTCCCAATATAAATTCGTACTTGTAAGTAAAAAAAAAAAAAAACAATCGGTGTTTCATTATAACCGGGATCCCAAATTGGTTAGAATTGAAGAGTAATAATAATATTATGTAATAAAAATCTTATTACAATATAAATTAATAATACATTGTTAGAAGAAAGTATTTTTACAGAGTATTGAAATTGTCACGTCATTTCTTTTATTATGAGACAACAACCTCTTCAGTTATTTAAGTTCAGAAAAAATAACACATTCCGTGTGTTGTTTTATTATCAGTATTGCAATTATACCGAATATTATCTACGTTTTTAATGCGCCATAAGTAATTTAGAAGAATAAATAAAAATTATTTTGATTTATAGTGCTGCGTACTGGTTGAGAACACAAATTCTGTGGGAAGGTAATCGTTGATAATTTCGCATATAGCGCGTTTATCAAAACTAAAAAAATCATGTTGAGCTTTATCAATTGCATTTAATTTGCGGTGAAGACCGAATAGTATTAATCATTAATTTAAACGAAAATTATGAGCCATAGAAGTTTGATTCTTTTTAAAGAAGGTTAAGTTGATGGTTCCAAAGAATAAGAAAACGAAGCACGTGATCAAATGCAAACCGGGTTATATGACTATTGTTTAATTATGCGTTTATTTATTTTATTTTTCAAAATAAATGTTGCACAACTTTGTTGTCTAAAATCTTATTATATTAAAGCGAAAATTATATTAACAGTTACACTATTTCGTAAAAATAACGATGATAATTATAAAGTTAAATTGTATTTTATGTGATTTAAATAAAAATTGATATAATGCACACACAATATAATTAAGGTTTTCTATGTTATTGTATGTACAGTATATATACAGTATATGCTGTAAATGGTTTGAAATTAAAAATAAATAAAATAATGATCCAATATTAATTTTGTTAATACATGTTCGTTATGAGATATTACAAAAAATTGTCATATTCTGAGCCCCTAAGGAATTCTTTACTTAGAAGATATTGAAAAAATGATATACTAATATTTATAGACCTTAGTTTCTTTATGACTTAATCTCGTTCATGGACATTTACACGGAGGAAATACTAAAAATCGTGGTTATCGGATTTCACCAATAATTCTAGAAATCTTTAAGAATAGTACTGAATATCTACTATCTGTAGCTTCTTCAAATTATTTTACATCCCAAATTAATTCGCATATTTCAAAATGATTTGTACATTTCAATTAATTTTTTCTTTATTATAGTAAATCTCAGAATAAACAACTTAGTATTCAATAAAACTCGACCTGTTTTTGTCAATTAGTATTACAATGCATGTAATACATCAAATAGACAAATAATATCTCACGATTTGTTGTGAGCCTATTTGTCAATTCATCAATTCGCCGCTAATGAAGAAACTGGATTCTCGTTTTCGTAATTAAACAAGAAAATACGTCTCGAAACGTAAATTCAATTTGGGTATATCTCAATAGGATTGCCTAGGTTAATTTAATACGTTTTTATTCTATCATTCATCGTTTGCGGTTTATTAATAATTATGGTATGTGATTAATTAATAAAAATAACTGATGTCAATAACATTAATCTAGCAAATATACCAAATGTAACGTACAGTATATTAGATGCGTTGTAAAAATATATTCTTTATTAAAGATTACTAAATTAGTTTAGGTTGAAAAAAGTATTGAATCTATGATTTTTTATTCGTTGTAACTTGTTAAATGAAGATTCCTTTACGCGTTTTCTAATTCGTTTTCGTTTTTGTCATTATTATGGATTCACAAACTTAAATCTTCTTTTATTAGTAATTTTAGCATTTATGGTAATATCTGCCGGATGTTTCAACTGATTACTTATTATTCCATTTATGATGTTTAACAAAAAAAAAAAAATGAAAATTTTATTGTAATATATACTGTAAAATTACTGTTTAACTCAATTGATTGCATCAATTACATTAAAACCGTCTATAATTTTAAATAGTGTTTCGGTATGATCCGTGATAGATATTAAATTACCTTAATTAGACTTTATTTTGTTTATTAAAAATAGATTAGAGTTACAAATAACGATTTAGTATTATTAAACTTATACCTGACACAGTTGTAATAGCCAATAATCCCCTGTAAACTTCTATAGTTTTATTTGAAAAATAGTTAGAGATTAGGTTTATTTGCGTTAAAGATTATCTTTAAGTTGTTGATTCACAGATATGAAATGAAACGCGTGACAAGAAACTCCCGAAATTAGAACTTTACCCTACTTTATCAAATAACGTTTATTCACAATTTCAATTTTGATTATGTACTGTAAGACAAAATTTTTTAAATATCCAGTTACACTGATTATTTAGATTTTATTTATGATCGCCAAATACTAATTATTATAAAAAGGAAGGTTCACCAAGATTTATTTTTTAGAAGAAAAATATATATATTCGAAAGCACTCTTTAAAAAACATTCCTTTTAATTTCGTCTCTTCCCTTTCAGATCTCAAACATTTTTTAACCGAGTTATAAAATTTAACGAACTGCGACAGCATGTGTACATTACAGAAATTTACTATAGTAATTTTAAAATAGATGAATTTATCAGCTAAATTCTAACGAGAGAATGAACTATCACGTCATCACGATCCGAGTTGCTATGAGATAATACAACTTTTATTCGTATCTCAACTAATTTATGAGGGTTCTTTGTTGAAGATATAATTTCATTTACATAAATGATTCCATTTAATTTTATATAAAAACGGAACGAGTGTTTTCAACGGAACTCCACCTGTTTTTGTTAGATTAACGTTACAATGTTTAGATGCAAATCATCAAATAGACAACAATTTTACAAATGGTTAAGAATATTCTGATCAATTGATGCCACAATTTAAATCTATTAGGACGCTCAATAATCAATACCAATATTGCAACATCAGTTAATAATAAATATTAAGTACTGAATTTTATAATGAATAGGTGTTAAAATGATGGCACCCTTGTATTGCCTAATTATAAACAATATAATAGATCAGTTCTTGTTTACTATTATAACAATAACGTCATTTATTAAGGTAACAAATTTCTGGTATTATGATAGATTTTCATACTAAAATATTAATTAAATTTATTTTTTTTTCAGTTGAAAACACGAGTATTTCGATGAATAGCCAAACTATACGAACATAGTAAATTATCTAAAATTCGTAAAGTTATGTTGTTTTTGATACATTAGCATCTAAACATTGCAACATTAATCTAGCGAAAGCAAGTGAAGCTCCATTGATAATACTTGATCTTAATCCTCAATATAACTAGTTGATAAGATGTGATTTCATTCATTGTTTCTAAAATAAATACGAAAGGTAATACCATAGAACATTCGACTTCAGTTCATTAATATTACTGTGAAAAAATGTTTACTACAAAAATTATACCTTATCTTTTACCACGCCCTTCTCTAAATTCGTTTTCATTTTTCTATAATAAACTTTTCCGTTGGGATTGTTATATAATTTCTTTTTAACGTCTCGTTTTATAATCAAATTTTCGTTTTAATAAAAATTTACAACTAGAAAGAAAAAAGTTGATTTTAAATAAGTAATATTCGGTGGAGTTAGACCTTCAATCAAAAATTGATGTTATAAATCTAAATATCAGTAAATGGATAAATCCTCTTCTAAAAATAAATGTTAACAGTCTAATATTTGCTTTTCATGTCATATACTCACGTTTAGTGATTTTACAACTATAAAAAAAAATCAAATTATTAAAAGCGTGCGACTTACTGATTTTTTGTATATTTATCTATTTTATTTATTTGCTACTCATATACTTCATTGATGATTTTATTAAGCAAGTCGGTTTAATCTAATTTCAGTTATGTAGCCTTGAGCACAATTGAGAGAATTAAATAATGAGATGGAAAAGATGAGAAGTATGAATGGGAGAAATTGCATCCTTTAAAAAATTTTATATTCATTTATTCATCAAAATAAATTTTAATACAAATACTATACTTTTCATTAAAATTATTATGTTAAATAATACAACATATTAATGATTATAACAATACATATTCTAAAACGGCATTGTGTATCAAACATCTTGCTGTAATAGTACAAATAGTCAAAAAATTCAACCCTATATTTCAATACTTCCCAAATGCTATAAACACTTGTATAAGAAATCAGAATGCTTTGAGAATCTCAAACTTCATAAAAAAAAAAGCAATTTATGTGCTAAATATATTAATCAACTACTGATAAAATAATTTAATTTTATTATATTTATTAATAATACATCTAGGTGATATATAAATTTATTGTCGTTATTTAAAATTTATTAATAAGAATTTTTTTAAAAGTATTAAATTTTGGTATTATGACAATGGAAAATTATAACTGGATTTCAGTAAACAAGTTACGTAAATCCTTTAAAAATGCCAGCAGTTTTTTTAATTTCCTTTAATCACTTTTCCTATTTATATTATAATTTTTAATAGTATATAGAATCAATTATCAATAAGATTTTATTGTATTCAATTAGAACTGCTATAATTCCAAAGTAAATTATATAGTTTTTTATATATGAAATAATGAATGAATATTTAATTATTGTTTCATTAGAAATAATATTAAAAATGCAAATAAAAGTGCAATTGAGTTGAACCATTATTATTTCACAAAATTAGGATCTAAAAACTAAGGTCCAAACAAATGTTCAAACAAATTGGGACAAATCGAGTAGCGCTTCGGACGTCTTACCATTAATTTACAAGTACGTATTTCCCGTTATTAAGCATTCCTTGTTCGAATGAAAAGCTGGCAAAAGCATTGTAATGCCGGCATAATGCGGGCCAGAAAATTTATTTTCGAGGCGTACTTAATAGCAACAAATATGGTATCGAACAACGCAAATCTCTATTATTTCCTAAGAGTTAATAATAATCGATTGAAGTTTGTAAATGCAGGATTACCCTTTTCTTAAACAGTTAGTGATGATGATTTTTCAAATCGAATGAATCCATATTTCTAGCTTTCATGGTTAAGAAATTATTTTATCTTTTTTTTTTTAAAAAAAAGTGTCAATTGCATATATGACAAACAATTTTCGTTTTAATTTTTTTTAGGACCCAGAATATAGGGGTCATGAATTTTACTATTAGATGTACGCATTTTTTCAGGGCCAGAATTATTATAATGTCAGTCAGTTATTATAATGAGTAATAAAATTCTGACTACATTATCAAAAATTGTCTAAAAAAGGAAAGATTTACATGATTATTTCGTTTCAAGCAAACTCAAACCTAACTCTTTTATATACATTAAGTATATTTCTGGGTCCTATAATAATTATATAAATCTTAATAAAAAAACATAAATTCTGCTTTCGAAAATAAATGCATAATTATAATTTTCTCAACATGAATTGATTTTTTTTTTTTACCTATCAATTTTACTGATAAATCTAAAACGCTACATGTAATTTTTTTGTTTTTCATGCTAACGCTAATATATATAAAATCTAATAATTAATCGAAATGTTTAAATACATTATATGGTGCATCAACTATATTATGATATTAAAAAAATCTGCTAAGACCAAATGTTGTTCTACTTGTTTCTTTAGATTAATGTTACAATATTTTCATAAAATCGACCAGACAGTATCCCACGTTCACGGATGCGACCTCAGCGGCAATTTATGATATTGCAGATCCATCTGGTCTGATCAATTTGACGCTGCTGAAGAAATTAAATTCTTAAATTTATAAAAATTAATTTTGATATTTTATCATGTCATGAAAGAGCCAGTCCACGAATAATCCGAAAAGCCATGAGTAAAATTAAGCCATATGAGCAATGTCTAATTTGGATTTTTGGTTGAAGAAATCTGTAAGTGTTTTTAGATTACAAAAAAAAAAAAAGAATATGAATAAAATAATTTTTTTTATATTAAAATCATATGATTGTTTTATTTACTTACAGCCAACAGCTCGCCCATTCTCTTTTCGCATTTCATACATTTCATACCGATTCTTAAAACTCTTCTATGTTTGGAATTCGTCATGAAATCTTGACTCCGCAAATTTCGTTCGGTATTATTATATAGAGAGAAACAAAGAAGTATACATCTCATGAATGATAATACAAAACGAGAAACTGAAAGTCTGATTGTATTGTTAAAATGGAATTAAAAGAATTATGTAACAATAAAGGATCCGATTATAGAAAATAATTGGAATCTATTAATTTTACTATCAAAAAAAATATCTAATATTTGTGAATTTTATGCTAGAGACTAATAAATTGGATAATGTTCTATAAAGCTATAGAAAATGTTGTGTAAGATCGTTAATGGATTATAATGAATTGCTTTTTCATGATATGTTAAAATACTAGATTTTAATTTTTCTAAATTTGGGAATTTAATTTTTTCGGCAGCTTCAAATCAATTACATAATCAGATGGATCTGATTTATCATAGATTGTTGAAACCCAATTTCTAAAAGCGTTTAAATCGTGAGGATTATTATGATAAAGATACTTGCATACCACATCGCTTTGGTTGGCGTATTTTTATAAAAATTTAATAATGAAGGTATTACGCCATGAATTTGCGTCAGTAAGTCCGTATAATCCAGTATCAGTGGTCTTTGAACTCACAATTTCGTAAAAGACACGAATATAATTTCCCATTCCGTAATATTTCATACTGTGAAGTAATATGATAATTAGAGAAATAAAAACGCATTAAATAAGTATAACACTGCGCCTGCGGCTATATATTAAAAAACCTCGTATTTTTAATTGTAAAACAATTGAATATACTTACATGATCCATTATTGGTTCAATTCGACCATATAACGGAATACATTACATTGAGTTATTACAACCAAATTGGTTAAAATCAAGTTGGTTCGTATATTTAATTGAATAGATCGTCTAATTACGAAATTTTTTAATATCATTTTCATTCGTTGTCTTTTATAATCATCAAATTTTTTTGCATGATGAGTTTAAAACGATTTCTTAAGATCAGGAAATATCGTTCTAAAAATAACGACTGATTTTCAAAAGATGTTTCGAAAATATCGCTAAAACTTAACCTTCCATTATAGAGGCTAGGGAGGTTAAAATCGTGATTATTGTAAGTTCACATTACCACTAAAACCTGGAGAAGACCTCACGGACAAGATGAATGTCTATCTTATTTATTATATTATAATTTTTTTTTTTTTTTTTTGAAAAAAAATTTAAAAAAGATATGTATGCACGGTTTGCCCCATTTTAATTACCGATGAATAATATGAAAATTTTGCTGTATTGTATAACTTTAAAGCTTGTTCTACATTCAAAAATAATATAATAATACACATATCTTTAAAATAATCAATAATTTAAATTGTTTATTACTTCAGAATATAAAAAAAAAAAAAAAAAAAATTGTGCCAATCGTGAAGTTAAGAATAAATTAGGTAAAATTAAAAAGATAAAATTGGTGATATTAGTGTTCATTATTTAATATTTGATAAGATAAAGTACTGTAAATTAAATTAATTAATTTATAGAGTTATAAAATAAAATAAAAAAAAAAGGATAAAAAAAGCCGAAGATTTCTTTCTGCGTCCAGCTTTTTTAGGCCCGATTTAGAAAAGTACATTCATCATTATCTTTCAGCTTATTGTTAACATTAGGAAAGGAATGTCTGTGGCATATTGCTTAACTTTATTTGGGATAATTTAGTTATAAAGAAATAAAGTTTTAAAAATGTTATGTCGGGTTTTACCGTTGGTAATTTATTCAATAACGAATTTTTTTAATGAACCGATTAAACCGTGGAAAGAAGGAGATTTTGCCATGATTAAAATTAAAATAATATTTTTATCAAAAGGCATTCTTTGCTTTGTGAAAATGCAGATGAAACACAATCCATTTTCTCTTAATCGAATTTTTTATACTTGTACATATTTTAATAGTAATAGATGATATTCCCTCTTTTCAAATGATTTTTTAAAAAAAAACTTGATTGTTTCTTGATTGTTTTTTCGTAAGCGGAGTAAGAGGGTAATACCAGATTGACAAATCACTGGATTTAGTTTATTTAAAACCTGATTATGCTTTAATTAGATAGCGTTTATCATAAAATGATTCTAGATTAATCTATGTGGCGTTCATGTGTTGTTTCAAATTAAAATATTATGACGATAAAAATCCCCAAATATAATGTGCCCTTACGGAATTAAGTTAGATTCATTTTTACATTAAGATCACAAGCATTTTTTATTTTTACAACCATCACGTGATTATGAGATCATTTTTTTAAAAAAAAGTTGGTTAGCATAATTTTAATCTTAACAAATGACAATCAAATATTCTTTCTGATGTGAAAATAATAATAATGAATGAAAATAATGTACCCATAATGCATGGTTATTGCACCATAAATTTGTTAGATAATATTGGTTTATCAACGGCTCCGTGTATCTGAGTATTTCGATTGAAACGCATTTTATCGAGTTTAAATGATAAAATAATAAGCTTAATTAATTTTTGAATGAAAACAGCTTCTTGCATAAGTGAGATTTAACTTACATGGAAGAAATAAAAATGTGTTCAATCGAATAATACGCTGTACACGGACTTGTTGAAAAACAAATATTAAACAATAGATTTGGCGTAATACAGTTCGATGCTTATACTTTTTAGGTAAAAAAAAAAAAAAAAAAGTTCAAATAAGAAATCGGCATTTCCGACTCTTTCGGGTCCGCATCCATACTTTAGTTTCTTAGCTGAAAGAGTCAAAGAGAGTTACAAAACTAGTTTCGATAGTTGAGAAACTTTTACTTACTGTAACTAAGTTACGTTTAAATTAGAGGTTAAGATTAAGGTTATTGAAATGACAGTTAACGAGATGAATTAAGTTTTTTTTTGATTTATTGTGAACAAAGAAAAAATATATATGTCTTGGACTTAACATCATTAAATAATAATCTGACATAAAAAAAATTAGACAATAATTATAAAATTATCTATTATTCTCCAACTCTTGACGCGAATTAGAAGTTAATCCGATTAAAGACTTTGGTACTATTTATGCGAAGTAAAAATGTGTAACTTATTTAAATGTATAAAAGGTTATTATTTGATGATTATTACATTAAGATAATCAGTTAATCACTGCAGATTAATCACAAGACAACTTACGTACTGTACATCATTTTTGCATCATTTTACATAATGGTTTTGAGAAACATTTATATAGTTTATTTGAACAACATTCTTTTAATCCTGATTTAATGCTGATTCGTTATAGAATATTCTATCCATTTTTCTTCTTAGATTCTTTTTCGTTTATGATTGATTAATCACAAAGTTTAAAAAAATCTGTAATATTAACAATTATGGTTAACATAAAGCATTCTGCATTATGTAATTAACTATGTAATTATGTAATTTCTCACAATCGATTTTATTTTCTAACTTTATATTAAGTTAGCACTTACATTTAAAAATCCTAAAGATTAGATTTAAATAAAAATTCACATCCTTTGATATAACTGGACGAAGTAAATCTTACTTATTTTATAAAAGTGGCTTTATTATAATACATTATTATTTTTAATTTAATCAATAATATAAATATTTATGTATGATTTCGTCATAACAGGTAATCAGATTTAATCCATTTATGAGCATAATTGGTTTCTAAAACCTAGCAAAAATAGAAGTTATGCCAGTTCCCCGAATAAAACTAGTAAAAATTAGCAATTACCGAGTGTAGTGGTATATTATTTACCCGTCAAGACCATTTTATTTGGACGAACAACTGATGATCTTTAAAAATTAAATAGAAAAAATTATTAATGAGTACTAATGTGTATCATAACCTGTTGATTTTTCTATATTCTTTCTTTTTGGGTGTAGTCAATTTTTTTCTATGAAGCAATCGTTCATTGTTCAATATCGTATGATCAAATTTATAATAAAAAAAATAAAATTTCCTTCCATAAATATGGCGGAATAAATTGAAAATATTCTTGACCTGATCATTTCACAAGATAGTTCATACCCGTTCATCCATTATAGAATTTCCATTGGTCCAATTACGGAATTTTCTCTCGAAGGTGCAATGCCGCAAGTTTCGCATCAGCTTCTGCAGTTCGTTATCTGAACAATTTCGCAATTTATTGTTCAAAATATTCTCTTTCTTGGGTCCTGAAGTTACAACGGCTCAATTGATACTAAATTGTTGATAAACAAATATCAAATTTATAGCATAATATTATCGCTGCTCCCCAAAATATATGGTATTCAAACAGAATAATATGGTAATTGTCAATTCTTCTATTTGATTATTTTGAATTTAGATAGAGCATTATGGAACATGTCTGTCTCTTTTTTTTTAGTTAACAAATTTAATAAACTTGAAAAAAAAGTACTTTTTATTTATTAACAAAATATTTGTCTTATTCATTATATATCTCAAAAGAGCATTCTTCGGCAATTATCTGAGCTGCAGACCATAACGAAAATTGTAATTGCATAGTAGTTGGAAAGGCTACTATTTATCTCCTCATATATCCTAAATGAATAATACATGCACATAAAAATTTCATCAACCTTCTCAAACTGCCTATATACAGCAACATTTATTCTGCGATGTGTTGAAGTGACTAAGTAAGGGAATCCGGATCTAAGAAGCCGAAATTTGGATTCGTTAGCACAAACAATACCGTTGACATCACGACACAATAACTATCGTTGTTCCAATTATGATAACAAATTGCGGCAGCATGGCGCAAAAATTGCGATATTGCAATTTTGAAAGAACATACCGAAATTAGTTGACTAGTGAAAATTCTATAATAGATGGATTTGTTAAATACAAATAAGAGTATGAAGTATGAACTATCTCAAGATGAATTGATTTTGATCGATTTCTTGGTCGAGAACATCAATAAACAATTCTGCAACATCCTTGAAGAAGCCAAAGAAAGTATAACTATAAATTATAACTAACTAATCTAAAGTGATTATATCATCATCTGTGAAACTAAACAAGAATTTGTTTATAGAGTTCTAAATATGATACTCTCAATATCCTTGGGCCTTAACTTTATTCACGGACGTTCTCATCATGGATATTCACACGGTGACACGAAGAAGAAATGCTTGGATTCGATTTTAAATAAATCGTGTATACCGAATTATGGTGTAACAGCTTTCGTAAAAATATTTACCTGAATATTCTTCCACGCCATCCGCATTTTTGGTTCAGGTAAATTAAATCATTCCTCGTGATCAATTTTCAAATAATAATCACATCATTGAGCTTTTTTTTTGATATAAGTTTTCTGAGTCTAATCGAATATTGTTTATAATTCTTTATTTTTGTTAGTTTGTTAATATCATCTGACGGAACTCCAATAGCATATCCCAACTTTAACTTGAAGCTGTCGCCGGAGATATTACGTTCGCTTAAAATCTATTTCATTCACTCAAGGAAAAAGAAAACGAAAAAAAGAAAGTTTGTCATACACACTTTAGTTTCTAACATAAAAATTCTTAGTTTTCTCCACCTTTAAATTTATGTCACATGACGAAGTCACTTTTCTTATGTAGTTATGTAAGCATATTTAGTCGTTACAAGGCGTCACGTTGATTTATGCTTTAATGCCGGAAAAAAATCACGTGAGTGAAATTTCTGCTCTAGTGTCGGCCGCATTATCATTTTCATATGTTTCCCAAAATAACCTATTTTTGTATATCTAGACGATGTTATTTTGGTTTAAACGATTATTTATAATTAAATATCCATATTCTTAAACTAGGATTTAACGATAATTAGATTATATAAACTTAACTGTTAGGCCAGTGTTAGGCCTCACAAATTTAAAAGTTTGTTTAATATCATAAAAAATTAAATATCATGAGAGAAATAATATAAATATTAAACATAAAAATTTTAAACATATCATGTGATAACACTTATTACATCGGTTTCATTCGCCATCACTGTTATCACAACCGTTGTTAAGTCCGGAGCTAGTTCACATGCCAAATGTGTTCATACTTCAGTGATACATTTTTTTTAGTGTTGTCATTTTAGTGATACATTTTTATTTTTTTTTCCATAAAAGTACAAATTTGGAAACAAACATTGTTATATTTTACTAATTTATTATAAGTTTATTTTTATTGGTTTGTATACATGGAGAGTTACCATTTTGGAGTTATGCAACCAATAATAATGATCGACTCAAGCAACAAGCGGGGGGAATTCAGACATCTTGAGTCAATGTGCATAGAATTATAGTCCTTCACTACGCTCCGGACTAATTATATTTTACAACTTTGATTAATCAGAAATTACGTAAAGTTTTTGGTCGATATCATTAATTAATGATCAATAATAAATCGATGACAATTTCATAGGATAATGATTTATTATTTAAATATAAATATTGTGATCATCAAAAAAACCTTAAATCAATGACGGATCCTTCTTAATTCNTTTTTTAGATTAGATAAGTATTTGAAACTTAAAAATAAAATAAAATAATAATATATATCGTGATTCGGGTTTCAAAGCGCTTTCATTTTTTTTAAAAAAATTGAAAGCGCTTTTGTATGGATCAACTTCATTCATTAGAAACATATTCCGAGTCTCGAATTAAATCTCAACTATATGGAAACTGTTCAGATTGTAAACGACAACGAACTGCGGCAGCATGGTGTAAAACTTGCGATGTTGCAAATTTGAAAGAAAATTTCCCTAACTGGACCAGCGGAAATTCTATAATAGATGAATTTATTAGATATACTCAATTAAATGCAAATGAAAATATGGACTTTCTTGAGTGGATTGATTTTGACCAATTCGATTTGGTCAAAAATATTAATAAACGAGGTGCTTTCAGCTCAATGTATTCCGCAGTATGGATGGAAGGTCCAAGGTGGAATTTGGATGAAGATGCCGAAATATGGACTCGTAATGGCCCAATTAAGGTTATATTAAAACGTCTAGATGATTCTCAAAACATGAGCCAAGAATTTGTGAACCAAGTAAGTTGATTACTCAGTCTCGTGATTGGCTGATCACCCATAAACTTCAGAATTTACCATATCGAACGTAAATTTGATATAATCTAATTGATAATATGTTTTTTTTACGTTTATTTTAACTAAAAAAGCTCTATAGATATCACAAATGTTTACAAAATGGAGCACTTGCGGATTGCTTTGGGCTAACCAAAGATCCAACATCTTGTTACATGTTTGTTATGAGATATTACAAAGACGGGAATTTATACTCGTATCTTGAAGAATGTAAGGGAATTCGTTGCTGGAGAGATAATGTCGTTATGTTACGAACAATTTCCGAGGGCCTTGGTGTTATTCATGATCTTGGTCTTGTTCACGGACATTTACACGGGGGAAATATTTTAGTTGAAAGCGATATTAATTCAATTCATGCTAAAATCACGGATACTGGGTTACACGGACATACTGATAAACAAATATCGTCTCAACAAATTTATGGCGTGATACCTTTCGTTGCACCGGAGGTTTTTAATGAAAATACACTAACCAAAGCATCTGATATCTATAGCTTTGGTATGATCATGTGGACTTTGTCAGCTGGTGTACGTCCTTACTATGATAAACCCCATGATAATCAGCTTATTCAAGAAATCTGTTCAGGATTAAGACCAAGTGTTGTAAGTGGAACTCCACTTGCTTATTCTAGTTTAATGTTGCAATGTTTAGATTCTAATCCATCAAATAGACCATCAGCATCTCAACTATATGAATGTTTAGGGAATTGGGTTTCTGACTTATCAAGTCATTTTGGAGATTTTGTAAATTTAAAAAGGTTAAAAATTAAGATTTTATCGTGTCATGAAAAAGCCATCTATTTTAGTCGTTCATTAGATTCAATATTGTAAGTTTACATTATATGCACACGCAACCGGTTTTTAGATTAAGAAATATAAGGTTAGCAATTTATTCCGTTTGATGCATTTATAATATGGATTTCCTTTTAATACACATACTCGTTTATCGATAAACCCGGAACTTCTTTTTTAGGACAAAATCCGGTAATACAAACCCAATATTTTATAATAAGCCGAATTTTATATAATTATACGAATATAAGATTTTATGTAAAAAAAAAGATTATAATCTGTATATATCACAGACCTTTTAAATTTCATTTCTTTTTTTTCAAAATATCATATTATACAATACTTCATTATTTCCTGATGATTTATTGAGGATTTTGTATGTCCTACAAAATTTTTAAAGTGAGACACAGTATAACGTTAGTCAGTTAGTGCACTTATAAAAAATGTCGGTTCATGATAATTTTAGATATTTCTTTAGCATGATAAAATTATGTTAATCTTTTTGTTTATTTCTCTCTTTTAAACTCTATCTATTTAATTAATTGTTATAAACTAATAAAGTTATTATTTGTGAACAAATATATTGTGTTGATTTGATTGCTAATCGAAAAATAAAACAAACATAATGCAGGCCAGAACTATAGAACCGGCCTACATTATATTCAAATGACACTTATTTTAATCCCGAAATTGATTCATAAATTTACTGCGCAATAATAACCTATAAATTTTTTAAAAAAATGACAAGATATTTAATATATTTTTCTGGAATATGAATACAATCATATCAGAATACAAAGAACAAAAAAAAATAATAATCGTTTTCATGAACCTATTATTTCTAGAAAATAAACAGTGATTGACGTAAATTACGTTACGGTTGTGTGGGAAGAAAGCAATTCATATTTTGAACGAATTTTAAAGTTTAATTGAAGATATGTATAACCCAGTATCGGGGATTTTATCATCAATTCATCATTATTTTTTTTTGTCCATCCGGAACTACTGTACATAAAGAATCGAATAAAAATTTCTCTGATGTACGTATACACGTTAAAATCACAAGCCCAATTGGGTAATCAAACAAATTATTACCTTAATTCTTTACATTATCCAATCCTTGATCCGGTTTTATTTGTCCTAATCATGAGTCATGCAGCAAACAGAAATAAATGAATAACATAACCTTAGATAGTAAAGTTCACTGTAGAATTTTGTTACTTGTCATCTGTGATGCTAATAAACTCCTCAGAAATTCTGAATGAAAAAATAGTCCAGAAATACTGTAGCTTCATATTGCAAATGTACAATTGCTTTGTCTGGAACTTTTGTTCCCAACAGTTTTGTCAACACTTCGTCATACTGCATTAGAGCATTATAAATTTATTAAACGAGAAGAAAGTTTTATTCTGTTTATTAAAGTTTATTTTTTTTATCATCATGTAAAAAAAAGGGGTCAATTTTTTAGTGGAATATAATGAAGAATCAACTAGTATTAGAGCTCCACATCTCCGATAATACTGTAAATCAATTTGACGCGTAGCTAATATATTGATCATTTGTCGCCTTATATCTGAAAGCAATTATACATAACAATGTTTTCTAATTTTAAGAACAAAGCTTAAGGGGGTTAAGCATGTATGGAAGTTCATAATCAGATTCGTATATAAGGGCTTAACACGACATTTAGTGTCCACCTCTTCAAGTATTAAAAAACTTCGATTGCTTGATTAATAAAAGAAAAGTAAATATACAAAAAAAAAATCGCTTTTTTCCTAAAATGATGCGATATCCATCATGGATACCTGGTGTCTACAGTGGAAAATTGTCCAATTTCCATTAGGTATCTAATAAGTAATTTCCAAAAAAAAATGGAAATTCCATTAATATTAGGTGTATATCATGAAAATTGGACAAGTTTCCATAAGATTTTCATACAGTGATTGCAGCTCCGAAAGGACCGGGTTTGAGGTATATATTTGAACTCAACTCGAATTTTATCTACCATTGAAAAGTTATATATTAGTTAACAATATGTTCAGGCAAAGGCATGATTAATTGAGTTGGGTTACGGTTACCGATTTATAGTAAAGCTCAGGTCGGGCCAAATATTCGACTATTTCGGAGCAACAGTTGTGATTTTTAGTTGGACTTCCATTTATAATTTTTTTCATACCAGAGGTGAAGTCTTGCGTTATCACGTGATTTGGTGTTTTCGGATGACCCGCCTACTACCCGAAAATCCAAAGATAAGACAATTATTTATTATTTTTTTTTTACAGATATCATAAATGCTCATGGATATATTCTCACGAATATATATATTAAATGAATTCTAGATTACTTACCTGTTGATAAACAATATCGTTTCTCAACAAAATTGTGGCGTAATACCCTTCGTTACTCCAGCTTGGTCGAAGTACGCCATGCTTCTAGTATGATCATTTTGTTCATTCAGCACCTCATGATAAGCTAATCAGACCACCTGTTTGTCTATATTAATGTTACAATGTTTAGACGGCTGATAATGCCCGATCCATCAAATAAATAGATAATTATTGGTTAATAATATGTTGCAATAAATTTAATCTGCATTTATTGGCGCAATTTCGATTCAGATTACACGTTACACAACAACAAAAGGAGATGATCTTAAGAACTTTAGAAGAAATTTGATCTCAGATATGCAAAATTATAACGTAAATAATAATAACCTACTAAATTAATCATTTGAATTTTCTTTCTTTCACCTTTTCACCTTTTTTTTTTCTTATCAAACAAATCTTGCACATCTCATTTTTAAAAAGAGTTTATTAATAACCTCATGATAATAGTACTTCAGTTCTTCTATTGTAAAGCAATTAAGCTGAATTTGGAAACATCATTTATTTTGCTGGGAAATATTTTGAACGGTTTCTTTCCATTTTCGTATCACAAATAAAAATTTTGTTATTTTTAAATATTTGATGTAATTTAAACAAATTAATATTGAATAAAGAATGTAACTGCGCCAATTCCATCGGTAATTACCGGACATCAATCGGTATATGCCAAATTTGTAGATCTCAAATATGTAAATATTATTATTAAATATACATATTTGATAACTTTATCATCTATTTTTTTATTTTAAGAACAAATTATTAGTCGTGCTAATAATTTTGTATTACTTTTTAGAATATTTGGATAGGTCATAGATTTATGTTTCTAAATTAGTTTTCTTAAAGGTTGTTAAGTTTGTTACATGATCGTCTGCAAATTTCACACACAAACCTATAATGTCACGACTTCATGTGAATAAAAAATAAATAAATAAATAAGATTAGCTGAATCCTGATTTAGGCCTTGTATGGAAAATTTTTTATAAATACTGTATGTCCATTCAGCCACCAAAAAATATTAAACAAAAAACCGCAAATATTCTTTTAACAAAATAATAATTACGCAGTAATTTTTTAAATAATCGAATAATTTTTCTTATTCAATATGTTCAATATGTTTGAAAGAAGGATTGTTATTGAACCGATAGGAACTATACATGTTAAAAATGATATTGGAGAAATAGAAACTGTTTTAAATAATGTAAACTTACAAAGTAAAGCTCAAGAAATTTTAGGGGATACTTGGAAACAAGATTTTGAGAATAAATTCAAGAATAACCCATATTACAGTTATCATTTTCCAAATGATAATATCAAAAGATCATTAATCAAATTGATTACAGATTATAGAAAGCGCCACGGAATGATAACGCTTCAAGAAGCGAGAGCTATTGCTATCAAAGAAATCAACGATTGTTTAAATAATCAAGATTTAGTGGAAGTAAATTATCTTAGTCCAATAGTAGAAATTACAAATGACGAATTAGAAAGAAGTAATCAAACTTGGGAGAAACAAATTGAACAAGCTACTGGCATAAATGAAATCGACCTAATCAAAGATCGAGTAATAACAAATATTAATAGAGTAGGATTCAGTAAACGAGAACAGCTTCGAATAATGGATTATTCTTATGGAAATTTAATAAAACGAAGACAATGTTATACATATGATGATTTTTATTATGTAAGATTTTTATTTTTAATTATAATGTTGTGATTTCGTATGATAATAATATTAATAAAAAAAATGAATCTTCGTTATACAGATTGCAAGCGACATCAAACTGCTGCAAAAATTGCGATATTGCAATTTTAAAAGAAGTTTGACTGGCGGTAGTCCTAAAAATAGTAGATTTCAACAAATTCGATTTAATTGAGTATTTTCAAATGCGAAAAATTATGTTTTTTTTTTGACTAAATTATCGCGTAGCTTCTCTCTCAATACTTTTTTTTTTTTAAAAAAAAAGTCCCAAAAATCTGGCACATTTGCCGTTGAAATGGGTTATTCTTTGCATCAATGTTGCACTGCTACTTTTAACATTATCAAATCTATAAATATGAATTGTATTCAAATATATTGTATATATGTGTATTATAAATTAATTATAATTATCGAATAAATAGGTTTAAAGGGTTTCTATCAGCTATTATCATTAGCACAATAGGAAACAAGTCTATTAAAAATAATTTCTAGACATAGTATCCGCTGTTCAGCACGTCTAGGATTTCCGCATCAAAGGTCATTCAAAAAATACAAAGTAATTGCGGTTAGGGATGCGGGATTAATCGATTATAAAACGGATTATAATAATATTTCTTGAATATAATCTCAATAATATTACTCTAAACTATTATATATTCGTTTTTGATAAAAGTTTTCGGGAATTAAATTTGCGGAATTTAATAATTTCATGAATCTTACCATTGGAGGGGATATGTTTATTTGTCGCAAATCTGTTTATTTTGTTTTGTTTTATTTTATTTTATTTTTATTTATATTTCCTTTTTTTTTGTTGTTTTTTTTTGTTTTTTTTTTTGATGCAGGAATAATTAATATATATATAATGGACGGATGTAATAACTCTCATTTTTATTAGGATTGTAAATGCAAATTACTTTGTACGTTTTTACTTTTAAAAAAAAATGGATTATAAAATTATTAAATATTATTAATATTATTGGAAATTTTAAATTATTTCTAAAAGAATTTCTTCATTTTAAAATTCAAGTACAGGAATTCCTGATGATTTTATCTTTGAAATTTAAATTAGAGAAAATTATCAAGATAGTTTAACAATACATCTAATTGAATTAACACTTCGTTCAATCATAATATCATATCAGTAAATATCAGAGAATGTCAATTTATCACAGTGTGATACACCTCCCGACTCATTTTTACCGCTAAACGTTGTGATATTAAATCAATAAATATATACAGTATATATCAGGCTTTATCAGCTTCGTAAAAAAATTTTCAACCTTCTTTCCTAGAAACTTCAATATCAAATAACTTTTAGTGATAGTGCAATAGTCTGGCATATACTGTGTGCAAGGTTTTTTGTAATATCACCCTCCCAAACCACTCTTCCAACGGAAACTTTTTTTTACAAGTTTTTTAAAGGATACTTTTTTCAATTGTTTTTTATTTTTGGGCATTTCGCAGTTATGTGCGTGTGGGTGGGTGCATAGCATGCTTATCTTATGGTAAGCCCGTGGGTACCAGTTTTCCCTAACCTATTCCAACCCAACCCCTATCCATAATCAAAAATCCCAGGTAATTATTCTGGATGCATCAGGTATTACCTGGGGTTTCTAACAAGTTACACTGGATAAATCCAAGTACCCTGGATATATCTGGGGTAACTTGTCAAAAACCCCGGGTAATCCATTCACCCAGGATAACTATCATATCTGGGATTTTTGGTCAGAACGACGCTTCATACCTATCCCTATCCCTACCCTTTCCCTATCCTTTCCCTATCCCAATTCTCATTCGTACTTGCTGCAGTCCCATGGTAGAGCTGGTTGGTTGTGGAACGGCATGGTGCTATGCGAAGGGAGAAGCATAGCGCACTTCTAGTAAGTCCAATATTGGTAGGGCCGTAGCACTTATTAACTTATATATTTGTTTACGTAAGTTCTTGCTTTATTTAATCTTAATCAAACTGTTCAGACACATTCATTTTTTACTAAATTCAAATTTCTTAATTCTACTATTACTAATGTAAAGTAGATGCTGCGTCAACTGAATGTTTAAATAATAATATTGAAAATTTTTTGGCGGATACCTCATCTATAAAGTGAATCATAATAATATTTTAAAAAAAAATTGATGCTCGTTTATTGGGAAAATTGATTTATATTTAGATCCTGCAAGATTACTATTTAAACTTAATTCTGCTAACTTTTTTTTTTTTATATATACTGAAATATCAACCAGTAATTAAAAGTGTGACGCGTTGAACGTGAATGTCGCTGTGATTGCCGATCAAAATTCTTAATACATTATAAAACAAACTAGATTATCGATAATGATTCTCTTGAGAATGAATATTTGATTAAATTCCAGAGAATACTTTATACTTTTGAAAATTCACAAGGAAAATGTGAATTAATATCAAAGATATTAAGATCTTTGCAAACAAATTAACAATTTTTATTCTAACGACATTATATTGTAATAATTATTAGCCAATCTTTATAATACATTTATAAGTGAATACCTCACGGTTCAGGAACAAAGTTCGATATATTAAATTTTTTCCCGTACCGAACTAAAGTCACGTGAATGAACATTTGAATTTCGGCAGGAATTAAGATAAAAGTCACTAATTAAAATTAAGTAGGTTTAATTCTGGCCGGAATTCACATGATTTTCAGGCAAAATTATAAAACCCGTGATTAAGTTCATATTGATAAGATTTTTTAATAATATTATGACATTGGTTTTTAAAAAAGTTCGGTAAATCAAAAGTTCGCTATCGAGATTATACAAAAAAATAGTCTGCGAATAAGGTTCATTGCTAAAATATTATTATGCTTTGAAAAGAAATTAGGTTAACCAATAGCTGTTTCTCCTGAAACCACGTACTTTGTTCAGGGTAAAAATTGATAACTCACTTTACCATTTGGGCTTGCCGTATTTACCAATTTTTTAAAAAAGTTAACCAAACCATAGTAACAATTAGTCTGTAAGTAGGGATAGGAATAGGGATAGGGATAGGGATAAGGATAAGGATAAGGATAAAGGTAGGGTGGGGTTAGAGTCTTACTTGCATGTTTATTAATAACCATGTACTTGGTTTGCTTCTTCCAAAAATCCTTTGTGACGTAAGGAAGATACATAAACGACCCCTCCTTCAAAAACCAGTAGATTTATGACGGACTATTAGTATTAGGATCTGCTCTTTCAGAGCTAATGGACCTTATAGAAAGGGACTAAAAGGTCCTTAAAAAAAAAGCTTATTTGGTGTATCATTTGGTGCTTCTATTAATGCTGCATCTTTTGGTCCAAGTTCATGAAAAGTGTTTGACATTTGAACTTGTTGTCAAAGGAGGAATGATTTTCTTGTTCTTCAAGTAAGGGTTGAGAACCAGAAAGTATTTTATAAAAATATAATAGAAATTCTTCTTTAACAAGGAAGAAAGATAAAAGCATTCGCTATATTTGGATGTACTCATGGTTGGTAATAGAAACTTGTTACTTTAGGCGGAAATGAGTATGAAAATTAAAAATGCCTAGTGAATCATGATTGTGATATTAGAATTCTGATTTATAAAAAATGAGTCAAAATTACAATGATTATGCATGCGAAACTTCGTTATTAGATAATTCGTATGACTCATGATTTATTTATTATTTATGACTCATAATTGTTAAAAATCGTGTTTATCAAAGAAACTTATGATAGTATAATAAAAATTTTTATGCGTTGCACAATACTTTACACAATTTACAATAATAAATTAAATATAATAATGGTACAATTAGAGTTTGTTTCAGTACTTATTATATAAATTGATTTTACATTAAACTGTTTTTTTTTAAAAAAAAAATCAATAACTTAATATTTTAAACATATAAAATTGCTATCAAATTTTTAAATTTCGACAAAACGTAAATTGGAGGGTTCGTTATATCAAATTCTGACTATATTGAAAGAAAATTACTGTTTTGTCAAATAAAGTATAATACCATAACAAGTGACTTGGTATCATCATAATTCGTAAAAAAAAAAAGAAAATATTATTTTAAACTCGAGAAAAAACATTTAACCAAACTTGTTTCTACTACTGCAATTCATCACCTGTCCCAGCGTCAAGACACAAATGCTTTCCATCTATATTAAGTTAAACAAATTGTGAAACGCCCTTTGTTTACGGAACTTAAAACAGATTATTTAAATTACAGAGCGCTATTATGAGGAGAGTAATACACAGTGTAATTGCTAAATGTCATTGCAGGTGATCATCACCGCACCAGCATTAGAGTAGAATTTTGGGCAGAGTTTCAATTACAATTTTAATTCTACCCGAACTTACTGGTAAGGTGACCTGCGATGACATTTAGCAATACTCATGAAAAGAAAATAATATGCATAAAGATTTCTTATGGATAGATTTGATACATTCAGACTCATCTCCAAAATCATTTAAAAGGAAATTACGTTAGTAAAAATTTCTTTTACTGCTGATGTATCTGATGTATCATCGTTTTAAACGAAGAGGCAACGAATATATTAGATTAATAATATCGATATTGGAAAATTTTTGGTGATACTTTTTTATTATTTAAGAAAGAAAATTTCCATGTTTTATTAATTATAATAAAAGTGTATAAAAAAATATCGAGTTGGATCTGTTTTTTTTTTAGGATTTATTTTCATATAGGAAGAGGGAACATTTTGTCAATATACGCCAATTTTAGGACGTCTAATGAATAAAATGATGTCATAAAATCAATGATTCAATGATTAACCTTTATATTTTTTTTATTTTGTGGAACTTTCTTATTTTTTCTACCTTTATGTTTTCTACCTTTATGTACCAAATATAGTATATAAACTAAGAAAAATAGAATTCACTAGTTACAGAGTAACATATCACAAGTGATCCTAAACGTTCCTGTGGAACTGATCAGACGCTGATATTATTATCCGTAGTCGAATTCCTGTCATTGATATCTGAGTTTATTTTAAATATATACAAAAAATTATTATATGTCCTCTGTTGTTAACTATATCCGAATACTAGTCTCTTTATCTATAGCCGAAATGTGGTAACTTCTTTTTATCCTAGAATGGCTGAACAAAGACATTAATCGAAGGAAATAAAAGTTGCGTAAGTTTATGTAGCTAATATAACTCACGGAGTGTGGAATAAGTCATTTGTATGACGTATAAACGCGATACAGTATAATTTATGAACCACAGTGGGTGATTTCCATTGTTAAAAATCACATTTAGCACATTTGGAGTAACGCGAATTTAAAATAGGTTTTTCAATACGGAAGAGTTTATAAAAGTTATCAGCAGTTAAAAAAAAAATAAATGATCTTATTCAAAGTATTACTTTGAAATTTTAAAGACCTTTAAAAAAAAAAAGAATAATCTTCAGGAGTAAATCAAGTTGAAAACTGGAAATATTTAAGTTCGTTATTGCATGTAAATTCACAGAATTTGGTTAAGTCTGGCTTATTTTTGTATTCAATTATCACATGAGTTGAAAAAAAGGAAATTATAAAAGTAAATCGTAATAAAGAAAAAGGGTATAAATATGGTAAATCACGGAAGTTACCTGTTTTCTTCCGAATGAAAAATTTCTTTTTTTTAAAAAAAGTTTTTTTTTAAAACTCTGAAACTTTTTAAAAAAAAAATTTTTCATATGAAATCAAACGTACCAGTGGAAATTTTACAAAATATTTTTGAAATCTATAATCATGATATTAAATCACTACATTCTACCTTGCTTGTTAATCGATATTGGGCAAGAGTAGTAGTATGTATTCTTTGGCGATATCCATTAGAATTTGCAAGTACATTTACGGATTCTAATTGTGTATCTAAAAAATTATTGGACGTGTATCGTAGATGCATTAAATCCGAAGAACTTCTCTTTGATTATCCTACATTTTTAAAAAGGTTAAACTGGAAATATCTCAAATATGAACATGATGGAAAACAAATATTTCAAATGCTTTTACAAAAAAGTAAATGTTTAACACATTTAACGATTGACTCATATAATAATCATATTGGTATTTATGAAAATTTTGATATAATATTAAATGAAGAAATTTTACAAAATCCATTTTTAAAAAAAATTAAAATCTTAGAAATTAGTGATTTGATCCCTAAAAATCTCTTAATACTTTCAAAATCTTGTAATTATATTGAAACTCTTACCATTGAATGTGTTGGAGAAAATCAAGAAATTTTTCATTTCATACAATTTCAATATAATTTAAAAAACCTTTTTATTTTATATTCATTTCCATCATTTAAAAATTCTTTAAATTTTAATCCTCATTTATTAACAAACATAAAATTTATTAATAGAAATGATCATTATTTTAATCATTCGTTAGATATTTTAAAAGTTTGTTCGAAATTAGAAAATTTAGAATTTTATAAATGGAATATTTTGTTAAATGAATCTCAAGAATTTTCGAAAATTCATTTTTCAAATCTCAAATCTTTAAAATTTGAATATTCGGAACTTCCCTTTACAACTTTAAAAGAAATTATTGAAATCAATGGATCTAATTTAAAAGAATTATTATTTATATATGAAAATTATAATGTATATGAATTGGAATTATTATCAGAATCTATATGTAAATCTTGTAGATTATCCTTTTTAACATTACAAGTTTATCGAGACAACTCTGGTAAATGTCGAAATTTTATTAAAAATCTTGAAAAATCACCTATTAATATAGTAACTATTTTAGATGTATTAAATAGATAAGTAAAATTTTAACGTAATTATATATATAATTATATATATTATGTTATTTTATTTAATATTAATAAATGTTTTTAAATTTTTAAAATGATGTATCACGGAATATCAAAATTAATTAAATTTTTAATTTTTAGTGGTCAAAACTCACCAATTGTTTGTTAATTTCAGCACGTTTTTTTTTAAACGCAGCACATTACCTGCGATCATTAACACCTGACATATTTGTTTATGGGGTGATCAAAATTCTCTTTTTTTTAAAAAAAAAAATAACTTGAAAAATAAAATTTGAAATAATTGAGATAATCTTGTCCGTTAATAGATTTCGGAAAAATTATAATAAATTTCAGATATTTTATTGGGAAATCCATTATTTACCATTATTTTAGTGAACCAACATTCAAAGATGAAAAAAAAATTCTTATCTTTCCAAATTATTACAACCATTCAACCATTCAACCATTCAATGCTTTTACGCTTGAAAGTAGGTATTGGAAACAAAAAAATGCTTTTACGATACTTAATGCTTGAAAGTAGGTATAAAAAATTATTTTTTAATATTCATATTTTTCTTGTAAACCCAAAAAGTAATTACAAATCATAAATTAAATTAAGAAATTGAATTTTCTTTTTAGAGGTCATCAATATACGTATTTATTTATTTATTTATTTATTATTTTATAAGGATCCATTATAAAATAAAAAGTAACATTAGATTAATATATGTATTCGGAACTTTTATGGTATTGGGATAAAAAAAGATATGAATCAAATGTTTGTAATCTAATTAATCCTAATTTAAAAAGAAATTGGTGGATTTTAAAAACTTATTTATTTCTATTTAGTTATGGGGCAAATAATTTATCAAACAAATAACGAATAAAATAACAAATGAATTTCTCTCCATAATTGGTTTCGTATAACAATAATAGTCAAGTCGTTCTAATTTTAGATTATCAGTTCAATCATAAAAAAAAATATATATATTAGAAATTATTTAAACAAAATGTTTATAAAATGTTTTTGGTCATTTGATGAAAAAAAATTTTATTTAGTAAATGATAATAACTATTTAAAGTTCTATATGTTTGTTTGTTCTACAAATGTTATACGAGTCAATTATTATGATAATGAATTCTCACATTAATGGAAATGCCTTTTTGATCTTTCAAAATAATCTTGAAAAGCATCATGTATTACTTCGTAGTACAGTTGCTAATTAGCCTACGTCGGATAATCCGATTCAAAATTAAAAATTTACATTTTTAAAAGGGAAAGGGACTTGTACCGTACGCAGTTAAAAAATAAAACTTTTCTTATGATGAATTACTTTGCTATTAATTAGTGTTACAAGAAGGTTGCAAGAAGGTTAGGTCGGTATTCAGCGATCAATTATTTCATATTTGTATGCGTAATTTCGAGTTTCTCAATTAAAATCAATAAACAATGATGCAAAAAAATGTGATATTAAATACAGTTTCAAATATAAACTAAAATTTAATAAATACCTGAAATTCTTGACATCCTTAATATTATTATGTTTTGTTTTTTTTTCTTAGAGTATATAAATCTCTCTTCCTTTTTATTTTTTAAGTTTCAACCGATAACACTTTTTTTTTTTTTTTTTTTTTGGAAAAAAAAATTCGAAACAATTCAATTAAGAAAAAATAAAAAATTTATAATGTCAAAATATTCTCCGGTCATTATATTTTACATTATATTACAATCAATAAGTTTATTACTATTATCAATATTAATTTTTTTATTATTAAGATCAAAACCACATTTTGCAAAATGGACCTTATTTCAACTTTTTATTTCTGCATTTGGTAATGGATTTGCCGCTTTACCACCAATAATTATGTATGGTGATGATTTAATTAATCGAGCATTTGAAACTCCCATTTGCATTATAGCAAATAAAATTGCAAATAATTCGTTATATCCTTTAGAATCATTTTCCTTAGTAATAGCATTTTATTTATGGCACGTGTTGGTTACACATAGACTTGATATTGAAAAAAAATGTTTCTGGTATATTTCAGGTGTGATTTGGATATATTCAATTGTTTTCAATATTTTTGAAATGTTAAAATCAAGTAAACAAGAACATTGGGGAGTGAACGTTTCAATCTTGAATTGTAAATCAAATCAATTATCGGTTGGTTTTTATGGTTATATAATACCATCTTGCTTAATAACTGTTCTCACATTATTAATAACATGCAAGTATTTTTTATTTTTTTTTCGATTTTTTTGAAAACTTTTTATTTTTTTTCGATTTTTTTGCAAAAAAAAAGAACCCTTTTTTTTCGATTTTTCAAAAAGAAAAGTGGGATTAAATTTATTTTCTTGATTAATGTTTTTAGGTCATTCTTCGATAATGCTATACAAACGTTGGAAAGTTTTTAAATGCAATATGAATAGAACAACTGCAATTAGATTGGGACATGCAGTACGTTTGCATACCTGCTGTGTAATGATAATAGTAATGCTTTCACTCACTTTAATTCCAAGAATCGTAGATAATAATAAGAGTATTAACTCTCCAATAATAACAAGTACTTCTTTTATTGCAGCTTCAGTGTACGTATATACAATTTTTTGTTATTATTTCCATAAAATTTTTTTAAAAAAATTTCTTCATTTTATAATAGTGGAACAGTGATATTTTTGATATTCGGAACAAATACTAAAGCAGCAATATTTCTTCCGTTTTGTTATTACGTTCCTCCTGACTCACCAAGAATTCAAGAACCAGCCTGTAACGTATAAGAAATAACAATTGATATTTTTTTTTTTCTCGAAAAAAAAAAAAATATTATAAAAAAAATATTAAAATATAATTATGCTATACGTTAAGGAATGATCTGCATAAATATGATTGGCGGATTTAATTTCGCCTGAAACCATTAAACTAAATTATGATGATACAGTATTGAAATTATACGTTTAAAAAGATCATCAGAAATGTTTGATAATTTTAGATCAGGGGAACTCAATTTTTTTTATGTTTTATAAACGAAAATTTTGAATTTTAATCACGTAAAATAAAATAAAATAAAAATTTAAAATAATATTTTTATTTTCTGATTGATAATATTTAATCGTTTAAAAATTTTTTTTTTTTTTTTTAAATAAAATCTCTTATTTAAAAACGTAAAATAAAAATAAATAATTTCAAATCTCCAACATATATAATCATATAATAATAATATACAGGAATATAAGAATAATAAACTAATGAAATTATGAACTGGATTTTAGTTTTATACTTTAAAATGATAAGTAATTTGTTCTAATCCTCATACTTAAAAGTAATTAAGGAAATAATGACTAATGGATATATACTGTACATACAAATTACTTGTTTCATAAATACGATCTATAAGGTCTATAAAATACATATTTTTTTATGCATATTCTCTTCTTTTGTAATAATTTCCATTATCTTTTTTAAAATAAGCGTTAGGCATTTTGGTTAATTTAGGATTATCATAATTATCATAATCATTCAATAACGGTCCTCGTACTTTATTTGGTGGAGCATAATAACATGGAAGAAAATAGGCAGCTTTTCTATTCGTTCCGAATATTAAAAATAACAACGTTCCGCTAATAAAAAATTACATTAAAAAAAAAAAAAAGGTTAAAAATCGAAGAATTGAAAGAAAAAAATTATAAATTAAAAATATTTAGATTAACATTTACGTTGAAGCAGCACCAAAATTGGCAATTTTCGCAATATTAATAATATAATAATTATCATCAATTTGTGATTCATTTTGTATGACTCGAGGTATGAGTGGTAAAGTCAGCAATACCACAAATGTAAAGGACCAAGCGAATAAACGCACAACTTCACCTAATCTTATCGCTGTTGTTCTATTCTTAGCGTTATAAAAATGAGACCAACGATCCCGTAATATATAAGCCGAATGAACTAAACATTAAAAATTTGATTAGAAATTTCATTATAAATAACTAAAATAAAAAAACCCACCCCCGGAATAATAAAACTTACGTGACATCAAAACTGCCAAAAGGACTATTATAGATGTGGGCACAACATACCCATAAAAAGAAGGAATAATACCACTAGTTTTACAATTTAAACTGCCAGGAAAAACGCCCCAATGTTCTACTCTACTGGCAATTTCTAATAAGATTCCATTATAAATCGTTGTATAACTCCAAACCAAAGTGGAAACTAACCAACAATACTTTTTTTCAATATCAAAGTCCCGTTTAACTAATGCATACCATAAATAAAAAGCTAAGGCACAACAGAAGAACTCCAAAGGAAATAAGAAAAATAATGAAACTTTTTGTAAGATTATACACCAAGGAGTTTCAAATGCTCGTTCAATTAATCCATCAGCAGCTCCATCTCCGTACATTATTATTAACGGAAGGTTGGTAAATCCACATCCAAATGCTGATATACATACTTGAATTAATGTCCATTTTGCAAAATGTGAATTTGAACTTAAGATAATAACGATTAGACATAATATTAATAAAAGGCTTATGATCTGCAATGCAATGAAAACACTTGCGGCCGTCGAATATAATGGCATTACGAGAAATCGGTTAATCAAAATCAAAATCAAAAATAAAAAATAAAAAAAAAAANAAAAAAAAAAAAAGAGGAAAAGGAAAAGGAAAAAAGTTGGAAATATGTCAAGGGATAAGGTTAGAAGATATATTTATACGAGATACTTAAACAAAAATTCTGTGAATAATGTTTTGTGTAAGAAGTCTAATCGATCTATTTAAATTTCTAGAAGGCTATAATATTATTTTAAAGAATAAACAAAAAGTCACGCTCTATAATTATATTATATTATTTACATATTTATACTTCTTTTTTACTTTTAAGAAATTAAAGATTTTTACGATTGTTTCGGTTACTTTTTTAAACAAATGAATGGGAACAGAAATTTTATTTGTATGACGTCTTCATTCAAAAGGTTTCTATAAAGAAAAAGTTTAAATGTTCAATTTGTATGCATTAAGAATGCCATTTATACTTTTTTTTTTTAAAACCCTTATATGAAATGATTTCATGCGGATGATCATAATTTCATTATAAAATGATTGGATAAGATCATATTGAGTCTGTACTACATAAATAGAATTAGGGGATAAACAATTACATTGAAAATATGGGATAAATGCATCTTTCGAAAGTGGTAATGCACTAACCTAACTGAGTAACAGCAAATGAAATTCAGATGAAACCCATGAAACCTGTGGTGCACGTACTTCAACAACAAATAATAAGTTCTATGAACGAAGGTAAGGCGCTTTTTCAAAAGAATTGAATATTTTATTACTGGAAAAGTATTACACAGATGATTCAATATGAAATTTTATAGGTAAAAAAAAAAAAAAAAATAGATTTTTCTAGACCGGTCTAGATCTTAAAATAAATGATTTAGCTAAAAATGGTCGATTTGTTATACAAATAAAAGATTTACTATAAATAATTATGGATTTAACCAAAAAAAAAAAAGAAAATTTTTAAAAAAAGAGATCAAAATTGATACTTAACCAAACCAGGTAATTCTCTATCGGAAATAATTATTATTGCGGAAGGCGTTGTTATTGAATCAATTTATTAATTTTTATTGGTTCACCATTCAATAAATAAAACATACATGAATTGCCTAATTAATTTTTTTTTTGATTTTTTTTTAAAAAAAAGTACTTGAATAATTAACGGAATTGACGTATTAAATAACTAACATAAGCAATAATAAAATAATAATATTTACTATATTTATTGAGAAATGATGAATTTTGAAACAAATCTAACTAAACCTCATCAAAAATTTGTTTCATGGAACCGTTATATAATCATTTATTGTATCTTGTATGATTACAAATTAATTACTAATTTTTTTTATATTTGGAATAGATTTTATATAAAAAAAAAATTTTTTTTTTTTCCCCAAAATAATTTTAACTTGCATATTAAATAAAATTCCAGTGGTCGAATGTGCGCTTTCGCATAAATTAAAAACTGTATCTCAAACAATCGAAACTAAAATACATTTGGCGAATAAAATGTTAAAGCAATTCATCATCATGCGATAATGCGTACGCACAGAAATTTAATGTACGTTCGTATTCTCGTATTTCGTAATTTTAATTTAAACCGTTTCATATAATAATTCCGACGCTTTCACATTTTCTACTTATGGTATTATGCANAAAAAAAAAAAAAAAAAAGTGCGGCAAGAAATTTAACTTATACGTCATATACATTCATTACATAAAGGATTTACTTACATCTATGTATTCATATCATTATCAAAAATCAAGATAAAATTTTTTTGATTAAATTAAAAAAAAACAGTTTATTTCATAAACATCTTTATTATTATTGTTATGTAACTCACGTAAAATTCCGATTGAATTTATAAAAAAAAAAAAGAAAATGTAAATATAAAAAAAAATAGTCGAGAAAAAATGGTAATTCGTCTGGGAGTAGGAAAATATTCTTAAAAAGAAAACGAAAACAATATTGATATAAATATTATAATAAAATTTACTTGCATGCTTAATTTAAATTTGTCCGTAATTTTTTTGTCCTTGCCGCAGCAAAAGAACATTCCATATAATCATATAACCCAAAGTATTTCTTAAAATTAAGATATTTTCATATTTAAAGTAAAAAAAAAAAAATAATAAAGAGAAAGATATTTTTATAGGAAGTAAGAGAGAAAGAAATAAAAAATTTTGTAGATATAAAGATTTTTTAAAAAAAAAAGATTATAATTCGAAATATAGAATAATTCTTATAAAGAATTTTTAAATTTTTTTAGAAAACCATCGAAATGATTTGGTATGAAGTTTATTTTCATCAAATTCACGATTACTGTTTTCGAAGATCCAATCAAACGTTTTATCATCAACTCCCCAGGCTGAAGTAATTAGTAATCTAATGGTTTCAGCGTTCATTAAAGTGTACGTCAGCATCTACCAAAGGAGAAAAAGGATTTTAAGTTTGCAAAACAAATAAAACAAATTAAAATTAAAACTTGTGTCACGCTGTTTGTTGCATACCATAGTGCCTAATTGCCCTGCCCAATGTCCAATTGGGATAGACACTTCTTTAAAATGAACTTCTGATAATTCTTGGCATGTTTCTAAAAATGGTGGAATAACGGATTCGGGTTTTGAAATGATCCCTTTTGCTTCAAATGCAGAATGAACTAAAATAAAAATAATAAATAATAAACAAAATGTAAGAAGAAGAATTCGTTGGGCATTTCAAAATTACTGTGGCACCTACAAAATGCACATGTGGCGCATTAAAAATGTATCCATAAACTATAATAAAAAATATACCTAATTCTAATACTTGTAAATGAAATGCACTTGCTCTATCATAATTCAATTCAAATTCGAAAAATTCTAACCATCCGCCTATTGAAAATTTCAAATTTTTTGTGATCAATTAATTTATAATTTATTTATTTATTATATATATATATATTTATTTATATTTACCAGATTTAGTTACGCGGATCATTTCTTTCACATAAATTTTCCATTTATCGAGTACTACATTATTGCACAAGAATCGTTGAAATACGAAATCAAACGTTTCATTGGGAAACGGAATACCATTGTTTAAATTATGTTGTAGAAAAAGAACATTTGATGGTGTATTTTTGGCATCAGGAAACAATGGTGACATATCGATGCCTACAAATGTAGCTTGTGGATATTCTCTTGCCATGTCTAATATCCAATGTCCACTTCCACATCCAATATCTAATACTTTCGCTTTTCCAGACTTTAAGAACTCATGAATTGGAGATGAATAATTATTTTGCCAAGCGAATTTAAATAGATTATGTTGTAAATATAATCTTTTGGCTGTAATATTTATATTTTTATTTATTTATTACGCGACGATTTCTTATAATCGAAGTCAAAATAAAAGTAAAATATTTTTTTTAAAAAAAAAAATTACCTTCTTTATTATCATTTGGAAGTAAGTAAGTTACATCATCCAAATTATGATATCTTCTTCCGTTTACAAAACGAAACGAGTCCAGAATACTTTCGGTATTATCAGATTTTAACGGATCCGAAGAATCAAATTCTTGGTTGGGTTGTTCATCTTTCATATTAATAAAAATATGAAAAAAAGAAATGTGCAAACACGAATATATTAAGGAAAGAGGGAGTTAATGGTAAAAAAGAAATGTATTTGCACGGAATAAAAAAAAAAAAATTAAAGGATTGTGGATAGTGGAGATATTTAATGTAAAAAGAAAGTGATAAAGGATTTGACTGAAATCCAAACTACTTAATATATCTAAAAAATTTTTTTTTTTTGTATGCAATGTAACCATTTTTAAAATATTTTATTTATTATTATTTTTTTTTTTTTTTAAGAAAAAAAAATTTCATTATTACGATTCGATCTGCAACATGCATAGTTAGAGAATTTGCTAGTTAGAATAGTAAATGTAAAGAACTCATCAATAGATTGGATCCATTATCTCATGTTTATTTTATTGATTTTTTCTTTTCTTGGCATTATTCTTTCATGTTTCTTGTTCCAAAGGACAAAGATCCGAAATCTTTGTATAACTGCGACTATAAAGAAATAAGAACTACTAAATTTCGAACATATTTTATCAAATGGTCAATTTTTAGAAAGAAATAAAATGACGATATAGTAGAATCACGAGAGATCAAACAGGAGAAAAAAAAAGAAAGATTATCATGGAAATCAAACAGTAATAAATTCAAAACAATTACAGGTTTTAACGCGAATTCTTTGTTTTGCTCGGGAACCAGTTTCCAAGAATTTTAATTAATTAAAATTAAAGTTCGGTAACAATTCTTAATAATAAAGAAGAAAATGAATCTCACACAGTCACGCATGAGATTTTAACAAAAAAGGTTTAAGCAAAACACAAAACTTGGACCAAGAATTTAAATTTGAAAAAATGATTTTCACGTGCTTGAGACCGGTGATAGATAACATGCATAAACTGTTGGGGTTTCTGATGAATCGATACTTCTAGCAAATATCAAATAAATTTAGTTTAACTAAACTTGTTTAACAAGTACTTTGTGTTTAAAGTTCTAAATAAACCAAACCTTCTTTATCGTTTTGTAATACCACGTAAATTAATAATCTTATTATGTTTCATGATAGGATCCATAAAAATAACAAGGCGCCTTTTTGTTTTTAGAAATTTACGGAAATAACTTTGTAGAAATTGTTTAAATCGCTGTAATTGCGCGTAAGGTTTTGGATATCTTAACCTTATGCGGATAATATGTATATTTGTATAATTATGACAAGGTGGATGAATTCGTGATACAAAGAATTATTTTTTTTAATTATAACTTTTAATTGATTGGATATCTAAAAAAAAAAGGTCCAAAATTAGAACAATCGAGGTTTCTTAAAGTTCATGCAAACTTAAAAAGGATAAAAAGGATTAATATTTTGGGCGTGATGAATAAATCAGCAGTCTAACTTAATTATTTATATCATTATTTAAATGCTTATTTAATTCAATAAAACTAGAATCCATATATATCATTCCAATCGATAAACACACACTAAGACATTTTTTTTTTTTTTTTTATCAAATTAATAATAATTTAGACCAATAGATTAATAATCAAATCATCATTGAATAATTCTCAATGGTTGCATCCACTATTCCAGAATCTAATGATTGATAATTAAACCATTTATTGATCGATCAATCAGATTTATAAGTAATTCTAGTAATTCCGTTCTTCCGCGACTAATTAATTACATAATATTACTAAAATATTACCTAACCTAATTAGAATGAAAGTTTACCCTATTTAGTTTTTCATTTCATGATATTATCAATAACATCATTTGATCGGCATAACACTTTATTTGATACACAAGCACTATATCTTTCATATCGGGGGTTTTCAGCAGAACATTACTTGGTATTTCGAAATCATTTCCAATCTTAATTTCAACAACTTTTTCATATTGATTTATATACTTATATGTGAAATTTAAAGCTATCTTGTATTATTCTATTATTATTATCCATGAAATAAATGTATTTGCTATTAAGTATTATGTTACTCAATGGTTTATATATACGTTTCTCTCAAAATTTTCTACATATTGTCTCGATTCTTCTCAATTCTTCTCTTAACTTGATTAAGTTTATCTTTATTTACAAGATAAGCACATAATTCCCATATTCATTTTCATTCAACGAACGTCATGAAAGGTATTGTTAAGTCAATTTTCTTATTTATCAGTGTAACATTTTTGACATACTTGTAGGATTATTCCGCAAAAAAAAAAATAAAAATAAAAATAAACCAAAATATGTACAAAATAACCGAAGGTTCGATGGACTTTATTATAATTACTATTAAATTAAAATTCTGGTAAATCAAATTATAAATAATTTATTATAATTTAATACATGAATAATAGGCAAAATAGGAAATTTTAAATGGAATTTTAAATGAAAATTGTCTTTTTTATCGTTTATACTGAATTTGAGAAATATTTTTGGTATCTTTTCCGTATATCTTAAATCGAATTATTGATTGGTGGGGAATTCATTTGACATTGTTCCGAGTTATTTTACTAATGCAGTTTAATGTATTTAATAGTGATACTATATATTAAATTTGTTTGTGATAAATTGTTGATCATTAAAAAGGAATTTATAGCGTAATTTTCATTTTATTTTTGACATCAAATGTCTCTCCCCATTGTTATATTTGGTACAAATAAATAAATATGCTTGTGACTTGTATTTAACAATTTTTGATTGGATGGATCTACAGTACAAAACTTGGCATAAATATTTTCTACGAGGGTTCAAATTTTCTTTTTTATAAAAAATGCGTGAATGTTAGTATTTTATTATATAGTAAAATAACTATATTACTTTACATTATTATATAAGGTTCAAATTCGAAAACGATAAAAAAATTTATCATCAATAATGCATGATGCGTTGCGAAATTCATTATTTTAATTAATATCACAAAGTCCATGAGTAAATTTCATATTTTATTATGTTATATCGATCTTTGGCTGTTATAGTTATATTAATTATTAGAATTCTAACCTTTAAAGAATTAACATGTTATGCGTTTAAATGATAATGATATCGTTCAATTCTCATTTTTGTATGAACTGAAAAGATCATAAAAAAAGTTTAGACACATTCGAAACTGAAACGAGTTAATAATTTATAGAAAGAGATTAATTCGTTCATATTACCTTATTAATTATTAGAAATTTTTTTTTTACTCCGATATTAAATTTAAGTATTCGTATTGCTGCATGAAGCATGACAAGATACATCCATCAATTTTAGTAAAAGTTTAAATTTGTGATTAGAATTATCATTTTTTTTTTTATGCATTAAATAAACCCCTTATTACAGCATTAAAATTCGGTTGATCATTAACAAGTTTATATCGGAAAATACTTTTCATTTTCATTTTCCAGACTCTTATTTAATTATTGAGTGAATTTATTATTATTATTATAAGATCGGCACATCGGATAAATGTCCATTCCATTCATTGTATGCTAATCCCTAATTTCCTATTACTTTATTTGGTAAATCATGAATGGTTCCATTGTAAATGAAAACATAAAATAATTCGGAGATTTTTAACTATTTAAAAGTAATTACCCTTTCAAACTTTTTTAAAAAATACTTGTTCTTTTATAAAAACTCTAAAATGAATTTGGATTCTTCGAATATTTCCTACAAATCTCAAGATACGATTTTACACAATATCTGTCCAGACTGTGGAAAACAACGAACTACCGCCAATTATTGGTGCAAAAATTGCGACATTTCAATTTTTAAAGACAATTTTTGTAAATGGACTAGTGGAAATTCTATGATAGATGAATTTATTAGAGAAACCCAACTAAATGCAAACGAGAATATGGACTATCTTGAATGGATCGATTTCGATCAATTTGATTTAATTGAATATACGAATAAAAAAGGTGCTTTTAGTACAATTTATTCTGCAATGTGGTTGGAAGGTCCAAGGTGGAATTTTGATGAAGAAGCCGAAATATGGACTCGTAATGGTCCAATCAAAGTTATTCTAAAACGTTTAGATGATTCTCAGAATATAAATAAAGAATTCGTAAATCAAGTATGTAATTAAAAATAAATTTTTACTACGAGTGAAGATTCATTGTAAATTTAAGATTGAAAATTTTTTTTAATCAAAAAGTTATATAGATATTACAAATGTTTGCAAAGCGGTTCACTTGCAGATTGCTTCGGTATGACTAAAGATCCAACATCATGTTACATGTTCGTTATGAGATATTACGAATATGGAGATTTGTATTCGTATCTTGACGAATTCATGGATACACTCGGTTGGCGAGACGTCATAAATATGTTATGGGCAATATCAGCTGGCCTTAATTTTATTCATGAACAAAATCTCGTTCACGGTCATTTGCATGGTGGGAACATTTTAGTAGAAAATGTAGAAAATGTAGAAAATGGTATAGACACTATAGACACTATTGATACTAAAATTGCGGACACTGGATTACACGGACCTGTTGATAAACAAACAAACCGAATTTATGGAGTAATACCTTTCATTGCTCCGGAAATATTTGAAGAAAACATAATAACCAAAGAATGTGACATATATAGCTTTGGTATGATCATGTGGATGTTATCAGCCGGTATACGTCCTTATTGTGATAGACCTCATGACTCACAACTTGTACAGGAGATTTGTTCAGGGTCACGACCGAGTGTTGTCAATGGAACTCCAGCTGTTTTCGCTAATTTAATGTTACAATGTTTAGATGCAAATCCATCCAACAGACCATCAGCATCTCACCTTTATGAATGTTTAGGGAATTGGATTACAGCAATTTGTGACGATCCAGATCCTTCGGAATTATCTAATCAATTTGATGTCGCCGAGGAAATTAAAGTCTCGTGTTTAAAAAGACATATTTTACCTTGTCATGAAAATGCCATTTATTTCAGCAGAAAAATTTAATAATATATAAATAATATACATTTAATGAACAAATTTTGTAATATTGTGATAATATTATTATAATATTATTATTCAACTCAATTTCAAATGAAAATTTCAATCAATATGATTAGAATGATGATGAGATTGATGCAAGATTGATGCTAAATGACGAAAAAGATCGATCCTGTCACAATTGAATTATTCTAATCGATTATCGAAAAAAATTACTGATCAGATAGATTTCATTAATATATTTAAATGGATTTTTTTTTTAAAAAAAAAGAAGCTTATAATTAATTTACAATATACAAAAGAATCAAAAGAATCAATACTCACTACACATGTACTGAATAGTTTCTAAATAACTTTGTATATTTAAGAAATTTATTTTATGATATTATTTCTAGTAATTATTATCATAAATTTTGTGCTACGAGATCAAAAATTTTCTTGAGCGCGGCCTAATCATATAAAGTAATCGATTACTTTTTTTGTCATAAAATAAAATTGTTTTTCGTTTATAATTTGCAATTTTTTTTTTTTTTTTTNTTTTTTTTTTTTACAAATTAAAGAATCCACTGATATCTGTATATTATTTAATTTCTTAATGTACTGTATATGCTGTATATGCAGATCTTTATTAACTTTATTGCGATTTCGGGACTTACAAACGCAAAAATTCTTACGGCGAATTTTAAATATAAATAAATTGACAAAGTTCTTTTTAAAACTGAAGTACCTTCATCAGTAATACATAAATATAATTGAGACGGTAAATCGTGGGAAATTTTATTCAAGGAATTGAATTAGATTTGGTGATCCAGTAATGATTATTGACTCCAAGTCAGCATTATTAGGTATTTAATGCATCAAATAGTAGTCAGTTTAGGGATGTTAACGGTCCGGTTCGGTCGGTCTTGGTCCGGGTCCTTATCAGTCCGCGGTCTAGGACCAGACCGCGGACCGGGACCGATCGGTTCTATAGAACTGCAGTCCTATAGAACGGTCCTATAGAATGGTCTTATAAAAAAAATTTTTTAACCGTCTAGATATAAATCGGACCAAAGTTATAGTGCCGGCCCGAATTATAGAATTTGTGTAAACACCGAATATTTTACTGATTGATTTTTTTTCATGTAAAGGTGTTATTATAAGTCACGTGACAAAGCATTTATAATTCGGGCCGGCACTATAACTTTGGCCCGATTTATATCTAGCCGGTTAAAAAATTTTTCTTATAAGACCATTCTATAAGACCGATGGTCCTATAATCATTAAATCATGTGATATAAGTGGAGTTAGAGTAAGGAAGAGTAAGGAAGAGGATTAGGATAGGATTAGTACTTTTAATAAGGGCCAAGGGTACTAGGTACTGTACAATTTAGGTTGAAAAATAGTTATTTTTTATTTTATCCAAATCATATAATAATATATATATATATAGCCTAATTAATTTTTAACGTTTGATAAGATGACCTAAAAGTTAAGCTTACCACGAGAAATAATTATTAAACTTTTTTTTTAAAAAAAAAACGCATATATCCTACTCAAGCTTTGGATCTATTACCAAAAACGAAAAAAAAACGCCATATAATGACATTTAAGTATGATCTAGTTGATGATCTGATATCAGATATGGGCTTCAACAGTACTTTAATTGGATTAATTGGATTGAAACTATGTCAATTTATTATAAAATGATATCATTTTCATTGATTAATGAATAATCATTATATAATCAAGCTACATGTCTTTCGTAAAAAGAATTAATTAAACATTTCATTGAATTAGTATTTTTCCGTCGATAACTATTAACTAATCCATTGAATTATTATTTTCCCGCCCTCCCCCGTTAGTTAAATGTTTTCCTTAATGTTTTTGAGTAACACACTCATTTTCGTCAATAAAAGGCTGAGAATTTCTCTTTGCCTTTACTCGTCTTATTTAAGTTAATTTTTTTTTAAAGATAGTTAAATTTAATTCATAATGAACATCATCCTTGGAGGAGCTGTAGAAACTCTCTCCAGTCTGATAATCGGAGAACAAGGAACCAAGGGCCAATGGGAAAAAAAAAACCGTTATATGTCTTTTGCTTCTGAAAGAAATGGTTGTCATGTAAAATGGTACGTCGACGCTAAAGACTATTTTTATGCTGTCTCGGAAGCTCTAATGAATGCCAAAGAGGAAATTTTAATTGAAGACTTGTGGCTTTCGCCTGAATTGGTATGTACAAAAATTTTTAAAGAGCTTATTAACTTTTTATAGTTAATTTATCTTCATTATCCCACGTGATAATCATCATTATTTTGGAACTCCAGTATCTTCGTAGACCTCCTGCTAAGAACGAACAATATCGTCTTGATCGTCTTCTTAAAAAGAAAGCAGAAGAAGGAGTGAAGATTTATGTCGTTGTCTATAAAGAAGTGCCCAGAACGTCTACTTATGACTCTGGGCATAGTAAAGTTGTTTTGGAGGGTTTACACAAGAATATTCTCGGTAGGAATAACCTTATATTTTATTTGATTTGTCTGTGATTATCTCATAATTATCTTCTAATTTTGATTTTATACGTATAGTGCAAAGATATCCTGATCATATTGGTGGCGTTATCTTTTGGACGGTAATTGGATTATTTTAATAATGATCATTTAATTTAATTCTATTAACGCACATGTTTTCAATTTTATGGTTAATTTATATACGTGAAATTTTTATATTTTAGCATCACGAGGTAAATGTTGAATTAATTTACAAATTAAATCTTTAAAAATTTAAGCATTTATTAAAATTTTCCTTTGAATATAGAAAATAGTAGTTGTCGATAGAGATATTTCTTTCATTGGTGGTTTGGATTTGTGCTTGGGTCGTTATGATACTTCAGCACATCAAGTTGTCGATTTCCATAAATATTCTAATCATTATTCTATTTGGCCTGGTCAAGATTATTCAAATCCTAGAGTCAAGGATTTTGTTGATGGTAAATTATCTATTGATTACACGTCATCATTTTCCTTTTAATGTTTTTGTTATTTACTGAATTTTTCTTTTTGATTGCAGTGAAAGATTGGGCACGATCTTTAATCGATAAAAAACAATTTGCTCGTATGCCGTGGCATGATGTATCCATCGGGTTTGTGAGTATTACATTTAACTGTAAAATACGAATCTCTCAATGATTTTATTTAAAGTTGATCTTTTATCATATACTCACAGGTTGGCAGACCTACGCTTGATGTTGCACGTCATTTTATTCAACGTTGGAACTTGATCAAAAAAAATAAAACCGAAAATATTCCCCAATATCCAGTTTTGATTGCCAAGTCTGATCAACAACATGATCGTGAACATCCTCCACAAGTTAAACCTTATAACTATAATAACGGAGCAAGTATTACTTGTCATCCATATGAGGGTACTTGTGATGTTCAAATTATTAGAAGTAGCACTAATTGGAGTATAGGCCTTGAGGCAGAGGTAAATTTATAATTTAACTAATTATTTTTTGTTGATTATGTATTTATATTTGAACATAATTTATATATAGCGTTCAATCCAAAATGCTTACATCAATGTCATTGAAGAGTCTAAACACTTCATATATATAGAGAACCAATATTTCAGTAAGTCCATATTTGATGATTTAAAAATGATTTATAGAATTATATAACGGTTTTTTGTTACGATATATTTTTTATATAGTTACTGCTACAAAAGAAAGTTACAACTATCCAGTAAAGAATCTTATTGGAAAGGTAAAATTTAATTTTATTCATAAACCAAAAAAATTAATGATAGTGCAGATTAATATATCTTTAATTGTGTATAGGCAATTGTAGATAGAATTATTAAAGCCTATAAAAACAATGAACAATTTAGAATCATTGTTGTCATGCCTTTGCTTCCAGCTTACGAATCAGAATTTGACTCTAGCGATGCTGGTACTGTTCGGTAAATGTCTCCGAATTCAATATATGTCTTATTTCTTAAATAAAATATCTGAATCTTTATTCTTATTTTTTTTTTAGTCTTATCGTGCATTATCAACTTAAATCAATTTGTAAAGGTGGACAATCAATTTTTGAAGTCTTAAAAAAGAATGGTGTAACCAACCCTGAAAGATATCTTGGAATTTATGCACTTCGTACTTATGACAAAACCGATCCTCAAGCTGTAAAAAAAGGTTTAGGTTTATTACAGGATGAATTAAAATCAGGAAAAAAACCTGACATGTCTGCAACAACAAATTACAATCCTTCCGGGGCCTATGTAACTGAAGAACTGTATATTCACAGCAAGCTTTTAATTGCTGATGACAGAATTGTTATTTGTGGTTCCGGTAAGTAGAATTTTACTCTTCGAAAATCAAATTTTCTGCACATATATTAATTGATTTTTATTTATTCATTTTTTATTATAGCTAATTTGAATGAAAGATCACAAAATGGTGAATGTGATTCTGAAATTGCTGCTGTTATTGAAGACAAGGATTACATAGATTCCAAGATGGCTGGCAAAGATGTATTTATTTTATATTTTAAATCTTCTAAAATTTATTTTTTTTAGTATTAAAAATTTGATTTGTACTTTAGTGGAAAGCCGGAAAATTTGCAGCCACTTTACGCCGTCATATCTTTAAGGAACATCTTGGACTTCTTAATGAAACTGATCATGAGAAAGTTAATTCATTATGTTATCCACCACCAATACCTTTTAATGATGATGAACTTTCTAAAGAAGATCATATTGTTCAGGATCCAGTTAGCGACGAATTCTATGATGACATTTGGCAACGAACTGCTACCATAAATACAGAAGCTTTTCGTAAAGTGTTTCGTTGTGTTCCAGATAACAATGGTAATTATAATAATTCTTTAGATAAGTTTTTAATTCATTGTATTTGAAATTTATTATTTTAATAATTATTTTTTTTTTAGTTACAAGCTGGAGTGATTTCAAAAAATTTCTTCCAAATCGATCAAAAATTTTACCTGGTCATGTTCATGATACAGATAAATTAACGAATGAAGAAGTTGAAGTAGAACTAAGTAAAATTAAGGGTCACTTGGTACATTATCCATTGCAATTCATGAACAAAGAAAAATTATCAGGATCAGTTGTATTCGATCCTTTCACTCCAATGGAATTATTCATTTGATTCATATATTGTATTTAAAAGTTTCTTTAGACAATTTTGTATTTTATTTATTTTATTTTAAATTATTGAATTTTTGTTTTAATAAATTACTATTTGTTAAAAATGTTTATACACTAATTATGTCGGATTTAAAAGTGGAATCAGGTTCAATCCCGAATAAGATTCTAATATTTTGTGGGTTTACAAACACGGTGTGAAATAAAATGAGTAATTGTCCCTCATCAGAGCGTTTATTGAGTAATCTTACTAGTTATTTCTACCACAAAAACATTTTATAAATTATATGTATTGAATGGAAAATTCGAGGTGTCAAGTCAGTCACGCGTAGGATCCACTAAAAAATTTTCGATAGCGTGACTTTTTGGCCTGAGTTTGTCACATGAATCGAAATCTCTGAGAATCTGAGATGTTTAAATTTTATATTGGTAATTAGGATATTTAAATATTAATATCATTACAATAAACAAAAAGTTAAAAGTTACATGAAAAGAAAAACGCCGCTATGTTATCCATCTGCAAGCTGTTGTGGACTATTTACATTTTATGACATCGGGTACCCATCCGTTCACATATTTTGAAATTCGAAACTCTATCTTTATAAAGATTAATTATTTGATCCAATTTCTACCAATATTATATCATTATTTAAAAATCTTTTAAGAAATAGACAAAAACGATTTAAAAAAAAAATAGTTAATCGTATGAATCCTATAAAAAAATAGGTTCCAATTATTAAAAGAACTTAGAACGAAAGAAACTATTGAAATTTCCTTATGCACCAAAATGATAAAATTCAATATAAAAATAATAATAATTCGAGTAATTAAAGAATTGGTATTTATTTAGTTTTATCATAAATGATTGCGTATAAATTTACGTATTAATAAAAGTCTAACCTCCCTAGAACATGATCAGTAAATTACATAATTAAATTGGTGTAGCCTAAAAGACAAATTATTTAACAAATGTAATACAATGTACTGTATATACAGAACAGCATATATCTAAGTCTAACAATATTAAACCCTTTATTTATATCAGATATTATTTTTAAATTCATACTCTTTGTATTTTCAACATAACCTCCCTTTCTATTCTCTTTTCATTTTTTTCAACTTCAAGTATTTATATTTCAATATTTAACCTTAAATTAAATCTAATATACCCAAGTTAATCACTTTCATTGCTTTCGTTTATTACGTCACTATCACTATAAAAATAATTAGTATTATGATTTTAAATCGCTATAATTTAAACCTTATCTGACATTCAAATCCAGCTTCTTCGCAGTTTACTCTTCAAACTCTGTAATCAATGTGTTTGAATTTTTAAGAACTAATTCTCTATTTTTGGCTAAAAACAAACCAAATTGGATGGAACAAAATTTTAATTTGATATATCAGATGAGCTTTGAAAATGATTCTTGGAGCTTCAAAATTTTGTACAGATTAATTTCTAAACAACGACTTTATCTGTAAGCAGTTCTCTTATTTCCAATTTGTTTTTCTACGAATCAAAATTTTAGAAGGGCATGAGAGTAATGTTTTAATTTCAGAAACGATTTCCACTATCGGTCAATCCTAAAGTTTGAGAAGCTGATAATCAGGAAAACTGTTTTTAAACACATCTCTCCGTGTACTTGTTTTACTGCCAGATAATTTGTTACGAAGGAATTAACTTGTGTATATATGTAATTGTATGTAATCGTTCTAATTGATGTTATGAAAAACATCCTTATATGTACCAATGATATTTTAATCATATTTTAATCCATTTAGACTCGTTACGATCGATAAATATAATCATAGGATCACAAGTAAATCATTTTTCCCACACAGTCAAATATATTAACCGTACGACTGAAAAATTGTGTATAAAAAAATAGGTATTCATCTGATCATTTTTTTTTCTACTGACGAATGAAATATCTATATCTGAATATCTGATATCATTTTATTGGTTACGAATCACGATGTATTCAGAAAGGTTTATAAAAAGTATATATACCCTCAAACATCAAATTTTCACTTATTTATTTTTTCACTTATTTATTCTATTATAGCAACAAAATAAATAAAATGCTAGAGTCGTTAAATTATTTAATTATAGGACAAAATTCTAACAATGTTTCCATTAGTAACGGACTGGACGATCGACCTTAGCGATTTAACTGTTTCAAACTTCAAGGGCATTCTCTTTAATAGAAGAGAATATCAAAATGAATATTTGAAAAGTCAAAATCGGCATTATAAAAGAATCATTCTCAAACAAAGATTGTTTTTCGAAATTTTAGAAAAATTAAAAATCTCATATAGAAATCTCTTTTTATTGGGAAGGATTTTCATTCAATAGTTTGTGTAACCGAAATATCCGTTTTTGGATTTTGTATTATAAAAAAAAAAATCGCGAAAATTAAAATATAATAAAATTTGAAAATTTATTTGATATAAAAGGCTTGGTTTCATTGATCTAATAAATATGTTGTTCATAATAACAACCTAAAGTTCTTGAAATCTGTCACTATCATTAATATTATTAATATCATTATTTCTTGAAAATTCTTGATAATCTTGATATACTTTATAAATTGCAGAGCCAGCTGCTGCAACGGTTCTCATTGGAACTTTTGTATAAACCACATAGCCAACTGCTGCAGCGGCAGCAATTCCGGCAACTGCACCTGCAACTGATATGGAAGGTATGGAAGGTGAATCTTCTTCTTGAACTGAAAAAAAAAAATTTTTTTTTTAATAAATTTACTGTATTAATTAATGAAAATGCGACACGCTTAAGATGATTGGTTACCTTGGGCTGGAAAAGTTGGTCGATTATTGTAACTTATAGGAGCTTGAAGTTCATTGTTTCTTCGTGAAAGGTCATCAATTTCTTCAAGATTTTGTACAATAATTTCATCATTATCATCAATAAATTCAAACGTGACTTTTTTCCGGCTATTCTCATCAAGATTATTCGTAAATATTGCACCAATAAGTGTAATATATTTTCCATTAAATTTTTCTGAAGCTTTGTTTTTATATTTTAAAGCTTGAGTTCTAACGGCATCTTTACGAGATATGTTCACGTTAGTTCCATTTTTCACATTTAACCATTTAACTTCAACTACGATGAAGACACCAGAATCGGAAGCGAAGATAAAATCTCCTTCATGACGATTATTACCATCATATGATTCCCAAGAATATTCAAATAAATATTCAAATCCAGGAAGATAATTTTTTAAATTATCTAAAAGATGTTGTTTTAATTTTCCTTCATTTATGCTTATATCCCGATCAGATAACCATTTATTTCTTTTCTGATGATCTATCTCTTGAAGATGATTGGTGAAAGGGTCATACCATTCTCTTGAAATTTTTAAAAGACCTCTAATTAAGGGAACTTTATAAAATTTATTCCAATTAAAATCTATTTTCCAAGTACCGATTGAATGACTTTTTATTTCTTTATGTAATATGTTATTTCTGAAGAGTTGACCAAATTCTTCATTAATATAATTTTCTATTTCATAAATGTTACGAATTTGACCATGTAACATTGTACAAAAAATTTCTGCTGAAGTATATTCATTTTGAATAGCTTCAAAAATTTCCTTACAAATTTGTAAAATAAGACCTTGTTTATCTTTATTAATTAATGAAGGGTAAGTTACTGCTGGGTAATCAACATTACAACTATGACAATGACAGGCTAAACTCATTGTTATACGAGAGTTGGGTTAAAAGAGAATATATAAACCACACGAAAATTTTAAATCTTTTATAATTATTTTAAAATAACCGAATTTGAACAAAAAAAAATATGATACGTGATAATCATGATTAAAGGTTTCCCATTATGCGGGCGTATATATTCACATGATAATACACTTGCAATCAAAATGTAAGTCGCAACTTACTGTATGTTGACAATGTTAGCCGGCCTGCTAATCTCCTTAATCGGCTTAGTTGTTTTTTTTTAATATCGATTATTTCACAATAAATTAAATTGTAGATTGTAGACTGGGACTAGTTAAACGAGGTTAGACAAATTTCTTGACGTAATACAATTCTTAAATCCTTGCCGGAGTTGCGATCAAACACAGTACAGTTTCGAAGAACTAATTTCAGACAAGTTGCATTATTATTAATTTCCAAAGCATGTAATATATCAATATATCTCTTTTTTTCATTTTTTATTATCAAATAATTAATTACCGTATTTTACTGAAAATAGGCACATCTTGAATATAAGCACCACTACATTTGTATGATACCTGACATTTGTAAAATTTATTGTCATTGTAAAATTTTAACAATACAGTTCACATGAAGTAAATAAGCTATTCTAACTGTCATTAAAAGTATCAATATCACTAATAACTTTCGTCATCGGTTTCATTGATCATTTTTGAATAAATATATTTTTTTTCTTATACTGAAAATAAGCATCTCTATAGAAAAAAAGGGTGGTATATTTAAAAAAATATATATTATACCAATAAAATTTATTCCTTATTATTTCTTGAGAATGTTTGATAAATTACGTAGCCAGCTGCAGCTGCAGCTGCAATTTTAGCAATAATACCCGTATTCATAACTGATCCTTCTTGAGCTGCTAAAAAAATAAAAAAGATATTTTTTAATGAACATATTAACTAATAAAAAACGATATACATAAATTAAATTACCTTGTTGGACTGAAATTGTAGCTTGATTATTATAACTATTATAACTATTATAACTATCGTAACTTAAAGGAGTCTGAGATCCATCGTATCTTCGTGAAAAATCACAAATTTCTTTAAGATGTTGCGCAATAACTCCATCATTATTAATAAATTCAAATGTGGGGTTTTCCGAGCTATCCATATCAAGATCATTCGTAAATGTTGCTCCAAGAAGTGCAACATATTTTCCATTAAATTCTTCTGAAGCTTTATCTTTGTGATTTAATGCTTGATCTTTTACATCATTACGAGATAAATTTATTGACCTTCTTGTATTACGTCCACATTTCACGTTTAACCATTTAGCCCCAACCACAATGAAAATACCAGAATTTGAGGCGAAAATAAATTCTCCTTCATAACAATTATTATTATCATCATATGATTTCCAAGTACATTCAAATAAATATTCAACTCCTGGTAGGTAACCTTCTAAATTATCTATAAGATGTTTTTTTAATTTCTCTTCATTTATATTCCTCTTTTGACTATCTATACTTTGAAGATAACGAGAAAAATCGCTATAAGATTTCCTTGAAATTTTTAAGAGACCTTTAATTAAGGTATCATTATTAAATTCATCCCATTTAAACCCTATTCTCCAAATACCAATTGGAAGTTTTTTAATTTCTTTATCTAATAATTTACTTTCAAAGAGTTGATTAAATTCTTTATTAATACAATTCTCTACTTCATTAATGTTACGAATTTGTCCATGTAACATTTTATTTCCATCATAAGAAATTTCTGTTGAATTATGATTTAATTGAATGGATTCAAAAATTCTTTTACAAATTTGCATTATAAGATTTTGTTCATCTTCGTTATTTGATGAAATAATATAAGTGTTTGATGGATATTTAATATTACAACTATAACAGTGACAATTTAGACTCATATTGTTAATAAAAATAAAGGGTTGGGTTGAAAGGGATAAATGTTCCAAAAAAAAATTCTTTAAAATAAAAAACTGTGAAAATTGGCCGAATTTAGAAACAAAACCATTCTTGATTTAGATTATCTCATTGTTACCAACAAACGCCCAATCTTATGAATATACAGCCTATTTACCTGTATAATACAGGCATAATATTTGACCTGTATTCTGGTACTTTTTTTTCGTCTAAGAATACTATTTTAAAGGTATGATATTTTTCAAATTTACTATAATTAAAATGCAGTGATTATAGTGATACTATCTGCTATTAATTGCAAAATTCTAACCAAATCTGAACATTAAAGAAAATGTATTCTTAGGGAGTTGTTATATGGCATACTGTTTAATTTTATAAATTATTATAGTATATGATTTATCTTTTTTATCAAAAAAAAGATAAGAAATATTATTGTTAGGTGTTTATGAATATTTATTGATAGATTACTTAGAAAAGTTTCATGAGTAATATTAATGTTAATTATTACAGAGATACCTTAAACAATATTATGCCAATTATTAAAAAACAACATAAATATGGGAAAGAAACTACATCATTCTGAAGATATTCGAATATTTTTTTTTCTGGATTTAAATATATTGTCAATTTTTGATAAAGATACAATAATAGTGTGAAGATAGTTATAACATTAAAGAAGATGAAATTGGCAATTTGATATTTGGATAATTTATTTAATTCTTGAAGTCAGGTTGCTTAGGTATAATAGCAAAAACTTCTGAAAAGATGCTAGAATTAACATGCTATAACAAAAATATCATCAGCGCAGTAAAATTTGATAAGCATTTTCACGTGCCAGGCAAAAAAATCTTTAATAACGCATTAAGCAATAAATATGAAGTGGATAGAATGTTCTAAAAATAAGACGTAATTGTAATTGTGGAATCAGATACATTTTTTTTAACTCAGTTGCAATTTATACTATAGGTTTGAAATTACTTAATCTTAGGAAAGTTCTTGCAAAACTTATCTAAAATCGAAACTTTTATAAAATCTGTGTGGGTGGAAGGTATAGGCATAGATATGTGTGGGAAAATTTATCTTGGGTAGAGAAAGATTATGGGGGTGAGAATCTCGTAGTTAACAATATAGTTAGATGTAGAAATTTACAAAATTCCTGAGAGGGCAAAGAAATAACTTGATGCTAGGACTCGCATTAAAATGTCCTAGAATCCGCATACTCCCTCCCTCTTTGATAGCATCATATGTTTCTCTTGCTACCTCACTTTATTTAATAAAATTTTGCCCAAATAAGGCTTTATATTTTTTAATATGCATTGGAAAAAATAAGTTGCGCAAATATATTATTTATTTCATGATTTATTACATTTTTATGATTTAAAATGAAAAGTTATATATACGTCGTAGCTTGCAATAAAAATTTATTTATAACCATCAATAATTGAATATATATATATATTTTCAAATTTTCTCATCTGAGTACTATAAATCCAGATGGTTAAAGTTGTAAAAAATTTTTTAATCTCCTTTCTTCCTTGCACAATTTTGGTGATTCATTATTCACGATCTCACTTAGACCAAAATCAATAAAAAAGAAATGGCGACTTTTTGGCTCATATAGAATATTTTTCTGAGAAATATCATTATGTAAGACGCCAAGATTATGTATTGACTATTAATTTTTTTTCTTTTTTAGTGAGTATTGTCGGATCAATATGATGAGCGCCCTCAATTAATTGTAATGCTAATGCAAAAAGATATCCATCATAAATGTAACCTTTATAAACAAACGTGGAATAGCACGACCTAATATCAAGCAATAGACAAGTTAATAATATCTAAAAAATATTGTGAATGAAAAAAAAAATTTGTACCTTGACATTCTTTCAAAATAGAATAAATATGAGCTTCATGTTTTAGCGTTTCATCTCCTCTTGGTTCTTATACGTGTCACAAGTCTTCCATGCTACAGCTTGATTATCATAATATCCTTCCGCCACCTATGTATTAGTAATTCCCTTGGATGAACTTGCAATTGTTTTTCTTTGCTGATGGAATCTGCTTTCTTCCCTGAAGAATCATCATCATCATCATAATCATCACTAGAATCATCATCAGAGGATTCAGAGTAATCAGGGTCATTAGGATCATCAGGGTCATCATAATTAGAGTCGTCATCATCATCATCATCAGATGAATAACTAACTGTCAAGCACTACATATCCCGGTCTATTACCGACATTATCATTAATGGCAAAGTTGGCTGATATAGTAAACGCATTCGCGTAAAGTTGGATTGGTATCTGCAGGTCGAACAACACGAGAAACATGCAGGGTGGTTAGTTGCTTCTCGCTTGATAAAGTACGTATCGCTATATTACAGGCCATTTCACCAAATATCTGCGATAGGATTCTTTTCTTGAATTTAAAATTTGGATCCATTTGCCAGAAATTATAATCACATAAATTAAGATTATGGCGCGTTTTCATTTCCACAGGCATCTTGAGGTTATTAGTGCATAAAACGTAGTTAGGAGAGCCCAAAAGTCCAGGACATGTATTATCAAGATCTGCTCCTTGTGTTTGTAGTAATTCCAACTGGCATAAAACATTATTTTGAAAACGAGTTGTTACGTTTGCTTCGACTCTTGCATACGGGGAGTTTCCCCCTAGAAGGGGAAATTGCATTCTGACACCTCGAAAGAATCCATTGGCAAACTGAAACGACGTGACTTGGTAATTGACCTGCTGTTTCAGTCATATTAGAAGACTATTAGAAGAAAAAGAAGAAAAACTATCGTTCCTTTATGAAAAATAATCATTATAAATCAATAACTTTTTGATTCAGTTCAAAAGTTTTTTTGGTGATTTTGGTAATTTGAATAAAATCACGTTGCCGTCATACAATGGACCCTGTGCGACAGAAAAGTTTCACAACTAAGCCACCTTAATTTGCATGTTATAAGTTACTTCATGTAAATAATATTTACTCTACTAAAATCAAACTACGCCATTTATAGCTTAGTACATATTCATTTATTTGATTTATTGATATGTACAAATTAAATAATTAAATTTTATACAAATAAAAGATAATAATAACTATATATTACATAATCAACATAATTGCCTATGTAATTCCAGATAATAGTCAAAAAAAATAATAATGAATCGCAAAAGCATTTAAGATTCAAGTTTAGTATTCAATGAGACTAATTCACAGGTGTGGCCAAAGATGTTAGTTATGACTTCATAGCATAGATTTTCATGTTTATTTAAGTTTATGGACACCAAGTTTTAACATACTTAATACTATTAAAATTGGCAAACCATTTATAGCCCTTACTACACATTTTAGCGCTGAGAGTTATCTATTTATACTAAATATAAAGAAAAAAGTTCTTGGGAAAAAAGGGTATCGAATATATAAAAAAAAATAAAAAATAAAAATAGTTTTTATTATGACATGATTTCTATCTTGATCATAAAATTTGAAACATCATGACAATTAAGAAGCTTCTAGACTTTTTACCTTAGTTCATTGCATCAGAACACGATTTATATATTCCATAGAAAAACTCTACTGTAAATAATTTTCTTATTTGCTATTTCAAGATTAAATTGCGGTTGTCCATATTTTCAGCTTTACGTAACATGTTTTTCTTGATCTGATGCAATATGTCTTTGTACTGGAATAAGTTTTTGGTCTAGTATAATATATTTTCAACCTAGTGTAGTACACCTTTGATACTAAGTTCTTTTAAGAATATCTTTTGCTAAAGCCTTTCACTTATAGTCTTCTTTACACTACCATTTAAAAAAATCCCATCTATTAACATACTTAGTTGTAAGGAAAAGACATTCTTTCTTTTCTGCAAACTTCCTTATATCTTTAATTGTACAAGTACGACGATTTTTAACTGCACACTATGGGCACTATATTTTTCATTCTTTACACTAGTAAGTCTTGCAGATCATAAATAATCCCTAACACATTTCCAAAACATCAGTATTTGACAATTGATATATCTTTTAGAAATGTATTCACCTCCTCTAATATGTACAATCTCTTTGGCAATATTTAAAGTTAATTTTGTCATTAATATTTTATACTAAATTTTCAAAAAAAATAGCAGGTATAATCTTTCATGCTTTATTACCCCTTTAAACATGACCAATATTTTTTATTACTTTCACTTTTTTTACTTAATGGCCAGTTTCTTTCTTATGTATCCATATTATGAAAAAATATAATAAAAAATTTAATTTGTATTTTATAAGTATATAGTATATGCATAACACATGTGGCAATGCAAATACCCATTATACATATATTTAAAAAATATGAAATTTGATCTTTATTGATAAATATATATACATTTGATAATTATATATCAAAATGAAATTTTTACTTCACTTGATATAGTGTTACAACCTATCTATTCTCTATCTATATCTGTGATTAGATATCTGATATTTTAAATATCTGGATGAAATTTTTGTAGACAAATTAGATAGAGAATTACCTAAATTTAACTTTGGAATAAATCTGTAATGTTAGGCAGAATTATAAATTTTATTAATATTTATAAAATACAAAATTTTAGCTACCCATTAGCTAATACTACAGATTTGGCCAGAATTATGCAGATCATCCAAATGTATTCAGTAAAGATATTTAAATAATATAATATTAACAGATTCAGATAAATGAATAAAAAATATCTATGAATTGTATCACTAAACAAGTTAATACATATTATTTATTATATTATAGATTTTACAAAAATACAAAAATACTTATAAATAGATTCTTTATTAAAATAATTACTAATCTTATTTTTTAATTTCATATTTCTATATATTTTTATCTTATTAATTACATATAAAATAAGTAATATTATTAAATTTTCTTCAAAAAAAAAAAATTTTTATTAATTCTTTATATATCTCAAAATAAATACATTTTACCAAATAAATATATATCTCTGTTTTTTTTTAGAATAATTATAAAAACAAATATAGAAAAATATTGCTTTACCTTTTCATATAAAATATTTAAAATTAAATTATATAATATTTTTTTTTTCTTTTGATCTGATTTTTAAAATAAAAATATAAAATTACATGCCTGTATTTTTTTCATACTAATTAATTATTGCATTATTTTGGTAGATTAATAAATAAAGCATAAGGGTCAGTTTGTGCTAAAAAGGAGTTACTATTTAAATACTTCTCACTCTTATAAATCTATTTTCTTATGTAATAAGTTATATTTTTTTTTTAGAGAGTGTATTCATGATTTATATAATATATTCATCTTTATAAACATTAATATAATAAATATGATTAACTTATCTGATAAAAAAAAAATTATTGCATTATTAGTAATTTAATAATTTTAAAGTAATAATTTGTGAGAAAAACACAAAATAATTTTTTTTAATAAAATATTCTTAATCTTTTATTATTCTTTAAAACAAATAAAAAAATTTTTTTCAGTTTACTTATCTAATAAATTGTTATTTAATATATTTGAATTGTATTGAAAATCTTTATTATACATTTATACTACATTATTTTATTTTTTAAAATTATTAAAAAATTAATCAATATAAATTACTATAATATAACTAAGAAAATTATCTTTTAATATCATGGTATTTTATCACAGCCAATAATTTTGGCTGAAATTAAGGTTTAGTTAAGGTTAGATTAGGATTAGAGTTAGGATTAGGATCAGGTAATTAGGTTTAATCCTTTAATATCAATGTCTCATCACGCTCATCTTTCTCCATTTTTATTAAGAGTAGAGTATATACTATATGTAATTTTTTATTAATTATTATAGCTAATTTATGTCACATGTAAATGATTCGCATATACAAAAATTTTATACAAATCGAAACGAACATAAAATTTAATAAAGAATAAAATAAAATTGATAATTCCTATTAAAAAAATACCACAAAATCTAATTACTTCTTCAAGAGTCCTTTTTATAATAAACTACATTTATAATTAATAATTTTGCTATAATAAAAGTAAACTAATATGATGTTTAATCTAATTAATCTAGAATTACTAGTTACATAATTACAGGCACTTACAGCATATCTTTTTTTCTGAATATTTCATATTCTAATATATTTTAAAAAACAGAAATATTTCGTTAACTCAGAGATAATAATTATAATATAATATATAAACAATATTATAGTAAATAACTTTCTTGTCTTTCTTTTTTTATTTAAGAGAAAAAAAACAAATAAATAAACTTACTTTTTGGTTTTTATAATAATTTTTTGATAAAATATAAAAGTTTTAGTTATGGTCACTTAGGACATTTAAAAAATTGGCAGTTTTCTTAAACTTCATATGAACATAAAAGTATCTTAATGAAATAAAACAAACTTTAATTTTTATACGATGTATATTATTGGTTCCAAAGAGCTTACACAAAAAATCTGAAAAAGGTTTGGCACATATTGCCTTTTTTTATCAGACTGATATTTTCTTGTATTACTTTAAAATTGATTTTCCATCACGTGANTATCAAATTTACATATACTGTGTACTCTAGCCTTAAATATTCTGAGGACTTAAGATTTTTTTTTGATAGTAAAATCCTATTTGTCATCATTATATATCACACTAGCAATAAAATTATTATAAAATATCATGATAAATTACAAAATCCTATAACTAAATTAAATTTGATATTCTATTATAATTTAAAAATTATTTTTAAAACTATATAATATAATTTACTACTTATAATCTTTTAGGTTTATTTAAATAAAAATATAATTTATTACTGTTTTCAAAATGATATAATTTTCAACTATGTAATATTATAAAAAAAAAATCTTCAAATTTTTTGAATTTTTGCAAATTTTCCTTAAAACTTATAATAAATACTGCAAATTCATTTTATAGTTATCAAATATAAATCTTTTATTTATTAAAATTTAAGTTTTATAAGTATAAAGTAATTTTTTTTCTTTAAATTTACAAAAAGAAGTGCTTTTACTAAGTAAATTTTTACAAATTTTTATAATATTTTGTAAATTCTTTATAAAATTCATAGTTAACATTGCAAATTTCTTTTATAATAAAAGAAATATACAGTAAGTATTCTAGTTTTCTAATTTAAAATTTTATGAGCAAAAGTTAAAATAAACTTTCCTTTAATTTAATTAGTTTAAAAATTTTGTTAAAATTTAATTAATAAATTAATTTATACATTTTATACATATAATTTATTATTTAAATTTAAGTTATTAAGTAAAAGGAATGGTTTATTCTTAATCATATAACTATAATTTAAATTTTAATTAGCTAAAATTTTAATATTACATAAAATTCAAATTCAAATTTATTTAGTAGTATTTATTTGAAGATTACACTATTTTGAAAATGGTGATAATAAAAAAATACTATTTTATCATATATAATTATTGCATAGTATTTTTAGCTAAATATGATATATTTTAATCTTTACATATATTTAAGTGATATTAATAAATGATTTGATAATTACTAATTTTTAGAAATTTTTAAAAATAAAATTCTATTTAATTAAAAAAAACAAATTTAAAAAAATTATTATTTTATAAAAAAAATTATTATTTAATTAATACTAAAAAGCTAATTTATTTATTATATAAAAAGTAGTATAATATTTAACTTAAAATAAATATAAATATATGCTATTTTTGCAATCTTTTAAATAAATACAAATATTTTCATATATTTATTATAAATAAATATTGGCATATAAATTACATTAAAAATACATATTATGATAACTTAAATAAATTAAATTAAATAATTTTTTTTTATAAAAATTTTATGCATATATATAAAATAAAAAAAATTTAAAGTATAAATAATTAATAGTTATTCAGCACGAAGTGCTAAATAATTGTTATATTGGGTAAATCAAATAAAAATCAAATTTGATTTTCAATATTATAAGTTATCTTATAGGTAGTGTCAGTTATTCAGTTCGAAGTACTGAATGAGTGATTTATCCGATGTCATGTGATTTTCACATAATAAACTTTTTACTTTCATAGTTAACACATTTTTAAGCTTTTTTTCTATAAACTTTTTTTTTAAAATAAACCAAATTTATTTCTTTCAATGGAGAATACAAATTTTAATAATCTAAAATAAATATTTAAACATATTAAAACTACAAATTGTTGCAAAATTAATAAGTAATAACTAATAAATTCTTTAGTCTTTTAAACCAACAGCTAAACTATGGTTATTTCAGATCACAATTTATCAACTAGAGTGTGAAATTATCTTAAAATAATAAACAAGAAAAAAGAAATATCCTTAATTCAGTTATGTAAAAGTTGACTGAAACTACCATTAATAAAAATGTATTAAAAAATAGAGAGATATTTACATTTTTTATTATTTGAAATTTTACATATTAATGCATTCAATTTAAATTACAGTCTAATGATTGTTTTAGCAAAGCTTCATAATTATTAAATAAAAATAAAAGGCCATTGCAAGAACTTTCCATTTCTGAATTAAATACACCAAATACAAACAAGAAGAAAAAAAAATAGACAATAAAATAAAATAATTAATTATAGATAGAACAATTTGTATAATAATTTTTATTTATAATACCCTATTTTTATTGTATTTTTATTAAACAAATAATGCCTGATACAAGATTTTAATGCCTAATACATGATTTTAATACCTGATACACGATTTTTGTACCTGATACACATTTTATTATAGTCATTATTAATTATAAAAAAATCACGAGATATCGGATAATATTAAAATACTATATTAAATTAATTTAGATTAAAATTAAAGATTATTATAATTAAGAGATTTTATAAAAATAGAATTACTTTTACAGTTCATTTTATTATATAATAAATTATATTTTTATTTATAAAAATTGTAAATTTAATAATTATATAAACTAAAAAATAAAAACTGATATAAGTTTGAAGCAAAAAAATTAAATAGAATAAATTAAAATCCATTTCATGTAATTATAATATGATTTGATTAACTTAGATAAAAAAAAAAACCTGTAATATTTATATGACAAAAATTTTTTTATAATATATATATATTTTTTTTAGATAATAATTATAAATAACTTTATAATAAATAAAATCAATCTATTTTTTTTTTTTTACTTTTTTTTTAAAAAAAAATTTTTTTTTGTTTTATATAAAAAGTTTTTGAATTAATAATTAAATTTAATTATATAAAATATATTTAATTTATAATTTATATATTAAAAATATTAATAAATATAAATAAAATTTTATCAGTTTTTTTTATCTTAATTTATTAATAAACTGAATAATAATTTTAAAAAGATTTACCTATAAAAAATAAATATTAAACTAATATTTGCTATAATAGGTTAAATAAATAATATGATATATAGCTAGTATAGGTACTATTCGAAATTCTAAAATTCAAAATCCTGATAGATCAAAATTCCAAAATTTGAAATTTTTTAACAGATATAAAATCCTAAAAATTAAAATCCTGATAAGTTAAAATTCTGATAAGTATAAAATTCTGAAATTAGTCTACATTAAGCTTTAATACTATTCAGTTAAAATTTTTTTCAAAAATTTAATAAATCATAAATTATAATTTTAAATAAATATTAAAGCTTAATATAGGCAATTTTGTAATTATCAGGATTTTAAATTTCAAGATTTTGAATTTTAGGATTTTAACCTATCAGAATTTTGAGTTTCAGAAATTTGTATTATACTTGTACAATAAGTTATACTTTTTATATTAATCAAAATGTATTTATTATTTATATTTCAAATATTTTATATTTTATCATACTAAGTGTAATTTATAATAAAGAATACTATAATTTTTCTAATTATATATATTTACTAAAATATTTTTATGCTATTTTTTTTTTCTAATAATAAACTTTTTTATAAATTTCAAATAATTTACTATTTATTATAAATATATAAAAATTTATATTATTTATTCAAAATTTTAAATGCTTTAATAATAACTTTTATTTTAATATTATTATAATTTTAAATATCAATATTTCTAATATTAATTTGTAAAATTGTAAAAAAAGAAATCAGTAAATAAAAAAAAAATAAAGGAAAAAAAGATTATAAAAATATAAAAAGTATAAAAAATAAATACTATAAATAATAGTAATATATAATGATCATAAGTTATTTGCTTCTAGATATAATAATCTTAAAATCTAAATTCCAAATTACTAAATGCCAAATTTTTTTCTTAAGTACTAAATCTCAAATTCCAAATTCTAATTTTAAATTTCAAATTGTTTAGAATTTGGACAGTATAACTAGAGCTTCTAATAGGTTAGATTAGATCATAAGTTAAGTATATTAAAAAAAAATAAAAACAGTTATTTGTAAATATCTTAGCATCTAGTAATTATAAAATAATTATCTATAACTCATTAGATTTATCTTATCAAGATGAATCTAATAATAGTAAGTATAACCAAATAGGAGTGATATTTATCAGATAGATTAAAGTTTTTATATAATAAATTATTATAAAAATCTCAAAAATTGGTAACTTGATAACCAGTGATTTTAGAAGGATAAAATACAGTTTATTAGATTCATCTTGATAAGACAAATCTAATAGTATTGATTTCATCTTAATAGGATTAATATTTATAAAAATAAAATGTTTTGAAAATTTAATTAAAAAATTTAGATTAGATTACAACCTGAATATTTCAGATTGATCTCTAGGTATAATATATAATAAATATAATTAACTTATCTTAAAAAAAAAAAAAAAAATTTTTTTAAAGCTATTATAATCTTTTATTATTAATAAATAATAATAGTAAATTTTTTTTAATTATATAAATAATAATTAGCATTTATAATTAATTATTGTTACTATTTTTTTTTTCTTTTAAATATGTAATTATTTTTTTTTTACTAAATAAATTAAACTTATAAAAAAAATTTAAACTCTAAACTTCAAAAAGAATAGTAAATTTATTGATTACCAATTTATATTATTTTTGCAGATAATTTAATGAATTTCATTACCATATAGCAGTAATAGCACATTATCATTTAATCAATTTTTAAAATTCTTGTCATTTATCATTTACAGAATCAGTTATAATTAAGAAGTTAAACCAGGCCAAAATTAATAAGTTAGTGCGAACCAGAATTACAGATAGTAATTCTGACCAGCATTAAGATAATATAATCTTCGAATGACATAATGACATGTGACATGTCACTAATGTCATTATATATAGTTTGAATTTTTAAATCATATTACAAATCGAAGTCACCATGCATCTTTCATTTTCTATTACAAAATCTTGACTCATTTACAAGTCATAAATTATATATATATATGTATATTTTTTACAAGTCATATTGACTTTGAAAAAATCTTTTTAAACCCATTTTTTTTTAAATAAAATCGTATTATAATAAAAAAATAACAAAGAACTGGAAAGGTATCGTGGCGAAAGTTACTACTGTAGTCAAGTAACCACTAACCAGATTTTGACGTACAATGGACGGACTATTGTGAACTTCTTATTTTATTATTTTTAAGGGTAAAATTGCAATGTAAAAATTCTTGAATAAATATTGGATTTGGATAATAAAAAATCGCGCCATGAATACATTGTTTGTACTGGTTCCAAATAGAATTTTCCATTCTGTGGATATATATTCAGATGTATTATTAATATAGGTCATGCGGATTGGGATAAAACGCCCGTGGGCTATGTAAAGTATAGTTAATAACTTGTTTAACTTATTAATAATTTTTTTTTTCTTTATATAATTATTAAAAAGGATGCCTCAAAACGATTCGTTCAAATAAATTTACCTTATAACGAAATGATTTTCATTTATGGAAAAGGATTATGCAAGGGAACTTACTGATGGACCTTAATGATAGAGTATAAATGGTTGCAGTCGCGATTAGATAAAAGATCAGTAAAAGATCATGTGATAGTCAATCCTCATCAATGTTAACCCGCTTGTTCGAAGTTCGGACCGATTCTTTTACTCGTTTTTAGTGTTTTACTTTATCTCAAAACAAGCAGCAGAAAATTTGATAAATTTAAATGAAATAAATGAAATAATATTTTGTGATCTCTTTATAATTTTTTTGCTCAAAACAATTACAACAGGTTATAGATGAGTAAAGAAAGAAAATTTAAAATTTAAAATCAGCAGAAAAAGGAAAACATTATACAGTATAATGTTCTTTATAGAACGGATATTTTTTTTTTATGATGCAGGATTAATTAATTATTATTTATAATATGCTTTATTGTATAATTCTGATCAGGGGATTTACAGAAGCATCGGTGTAACTGTATAAATAAGTATTAGATAATTTGAAATGTGTACTACATAATTACATATCAAAAAAAAAAAAAAATACTGCGTACGTGAAATTTTTAAATTTCTATATACTAAAATATAACATACACGTGTATTGCATTAGTCAATCAAATAATACAAACTTTTTTCAAAATTAAAAATTTTAATCCTTTAATTTTTTTTAAAGGAAATATGATACATAAATTTTCGCGTGAGTAATAATCATAATAATAATGATTATTAAAAATTCAGGTTTCTGATTTAAGATAAATAAAGATTTTCATAATAAAATTTGAAATTATATAATTATATACTATATTAAAAAAGGAAACGACATACCTTATTAATTTTAATTCCCATTAATACAATCATGATGGAAAAAAAAAAAAAAGTTCTAAAGTTCCCAAACTGAAATCGAAACAAATCAAAATCATCAATGAATATTACTGTTTTTGGGGTTTAAATAGTTAAATGGGATAGGTGAAGTGAAAATAAAAAATTCTGATGATGATAATTTGGGGGTTAGTGAATTTTTGTTGGCGAAAAACTTCCTTTTTTGTACTAAAAATGATTGGAAAATACATTATCAATCTCTATTGTATCAGAACAATATTATACAAAAAATCATTCAATCAAAATTTTTTTTTATAGATCCAAAATAAAAAAAAAAAAAGATATATATAGATTCAAAAAATGTATAAAAGTGTACGACGTTGATGTAGATCAGCTGGACACGTGTTATACAATAAGCACCAATTATTTCTGAAAATTTAACCTTAAAACCTTTGAGAATCATTAAAGTCATTTAAGGTGCATACATGATATTAAAAATATTCCGTAAAAAGAAATTCTTTAAACATTGTAAAAAAAAAAAAGAAAGTTTAAAACGACAAATTACACTAAAGTCTGAAATTACCTTATAAAGGACATAATATTTTGTTGTTTACTTTGTTGTTTTACATTTGTTCACAATCTTTTAGAATTAAATCATAATATACCAATCAGATTTAATAAAAAAAAGATAACCAATCCGATCAAAAAATTTACCTTTTTTTTCCTGTTTTTAAAAAAAGGTTCCAAAAATCCTTTATTCGTTATATTTTGAACCAATACCAATTGAAAATTCTTTTTTGACACATTAATTTCGCTTTTTTACATTATTAAGATAATGAACGAATAAAATTTTTAGGATTCAATTAATTAAAAGGGATCGTCACAAGCCCTTATTGTTTGTTTGCTTTGGTAACACGTTATTTTACATAAGGAAAAAAAAAGGCGGTATTATTTCGTGTAATGTCTGGTGAATTACAAAGCAGATGAATTTTTAATGCCGTCCAAAATTAGTTGTAGAAAATTGAAAGGAATGTTTATTGGTATGTTTAATAAATACTCGTTCATTGAAAATTAATTAATTACAACATTATCTCGTATAAAATCATTTATAAAATAGTCAAACAAAACAAAATAAAAAAAAAAACAAAAGCCGACCCCAATCGCTTAAAATAAAATGTTAAATTTAACCGGTTACGGAAATTTTTTTGATTGACGAAATATATTTTTTTTTTTTAGAAAAAAAAAAAATAAATTCCTTTCACTTTTAATAGCATATTAATACATATTGATGAGCCTCAATGACGTCTAAGTGTGATGCAGTGGTGGCACCGACATGAACATTTCTATCGGAGTTTAATTTACCATTGTTACTTTTATCGAAATAAATGGTAAAGTATGAATGACGATGAACGTCCCGGATATTTCCATGCTCATCGAGGTATTTAATCCCCGATATACAACATATACAACATATTACAAGAATTACAATAATCGGCCGTAATTTATGCCGGGTATTACAACATTTGATTTTTAAAAATAGGAAATTTGGTATTCGATGAGGTAATCTAAAAGGTTCTCTATTTTTAGATTTTAAGTTTTCGTCATTTTTTTTCAGTAAAATCGTTTTTTTTTTAAAAAAAAAATTAACTATTATTCTTTCTTTCCTTGTGTTTTAATTTTTTTTTTCATTTGATAGAAAGAAAAGAAAGTCTATCTGAACATTCGGTTGCACTGTTATTGTCTGTTTGTTTGTATTCTAATCAAGAGCGACATGTTTATGAGAATTCCCGCGCTTTTTTATTTGATTTTATTTTTTAATATCATTTGCTGATAAGGTTTATTAACACTTAATATACTCATATCCGTAACAATTCAAACCCTGTATCACTTCATGGCGCATTATTCAAGTCTTACATTCAAACAAAGTTTTTTACTCTCCAATAACAATTCCAATAACCAAATAAAGTCATCTCAATTACACGATCTACATCTTAAAGTAAATAAGTATTCGAATCGATTATTTAAATACGGGGTTCTTTTTTTGATTTTTTTTTTTTTTTCTTCATTATTCTTATAAATTTGTACAAAATTTTTTTCTTCTTCCTTGACGTTCAACCCAAAAGGAATGATTTTTTTTTTCTTTTAGGTTAACGTTTTGATGAATGAAAAAAAAAAAAAGTTCGAAATATTCTTGTAAAAAAAAAAAATCCTTGTAGAAAAAAAAAAATTTTTTTTTTTACTCATTTTGTAATTAATATAAAAAGGACAAAGGACAAAAGGACTCTAAAAAAAATTTTATTTTATTTATTTTTATTATAATCCAAGAGGGAAGGGCATTAAATCCTAATTTAGTAGTTATTTCTTTTTTAAGAAACACTCCCAAAATTTTGTAAAAACAATTAAAATAAACCTCAAAAAATAAAAAAAAAAAAACTCTTCAGGACAGGTTCCCATCAAATTTTTTTAATTTTTTTTTTCATCCCTTATCAGTTATTATTTTGTCTGGAACGGAATGTGGATTTGCGATGAATAAACGAAATTAGAATTTATAACAATTTTTAGATTTTATAACATTTAAAAGATAACTTTTTATTTTTTTTTTTTGAAAAAAAAAAATCATCAACGACAATAAAAAGAGAGCTTCATAAAACCGTAAGATATCATAATTAATTTTTTTTATTCTTGATTTGAAGAAAAAAGAAAAAGAAAAAAGAAAAAAATTTTAATGAATTTTTTTTTTAGTATTTCATAAATATAATATATCATATCATAATAATTATGGGGAATTGTTTTTGTAAACAAAAATCAAAATCAAAAAGAAAACCAAAACCTTATCGTATGCCAACTTCTACCATAGGATCCCCAATATCTGATACACATTTAATTATTGGTGATATACTTGATTATAGAAGTAATGATGAATATCGATTCATTAATGGTCGAAAGTTTCATAATGTAGAAAATTCGAAATATTTTCTTCCTTGTGATGATGAAGAATTTGATCGATTATATTCTCAACATTATATTTGTCGAAACATATGGCAACAAAATTATATCGCACCTGTAAAAGAAAGATTAAGTTTTGGTGCTTCTCATGTCTTGGACGTTGGGTATATAATTATTATTATAATTATTTTAATTTTAATTTATTTAAAATTTTTATTTAAATAATCTTATTATTCTTTGTATGAAATTCTTTTAGTTGTGGACCAGGAACTTGGTTAATTGAAATGGCAAATGAATTCCCAAAATCACATTTTACTGGAATAGATATTACTCCAGTTTTTCCTAGAGAAAATAAATCAGATAATACAGATTTCATGGAAATTAATATATTGGAAGGTTTACCATTTGAAGATTATTCTTTTGATTACGTTCATATGAGATTTTTAATTACAGCTTTTAGTGAAAGTGATTGGAAATTTGCAATAAATGAACTTGTTAGAGTAACAAAAGTAGGTGGTATTATTGAAATTGTTGAGGATGAAATAGAACCAAGAAATGATGGTCCTATATCAAGATTATTATTTGATGCATGTATGTAAAAAAAAAAAATATGTGTTTAGTGTTTTATATATGTATTTATGTATTTATAATATGTTTGTATTATTTTTTTAACAAAATTTTCGTTTTTTTTTTTTTAGTTCTCTCGGATCTAACATCGAGAAATATAGATTTCAACATATGTTCACGCATGATTGATTTATTGAATGGTATCGAACGTCTCACCGATATAAAAAAAGAAGAGATGTCAATTCCATTTGGTAAATGGGCCGGTAGAATTGGAACTTTATTAGCAAATAATAATGGTAAATTTTTTTCTTATTAATTTTTACAAATTGAAATTTGAAAATAAAAAAAATTTAAATTAAATTAAATTATTTTAGCCAAATTATTCCGTACATTTAAAACGAGATTTTTATCTACAATCGGAGTTGAAGATGATGAATATGATAAATTGATCGAAGCTTGGTACGAAGAATTAAACGAATACAAACCATATAATGTTGGATACCGATTCTTGGCAACGAAAAAATAAATATTTTATAACTCTTATATAATTCAACAACTTTATTATTTATAATAACATTCCCTTCTCTTTGTACATATTAGAATTTTATATATAAGAAAAAAAAAAAATTCCCTACCATCTTTTGTAAAAATCATTTCTTTTTTCTCCTTATATTTATATATCACGCACATATTTTTCTTTTTATCAATTCATTTTTTTTTATCATTTTAAAAAAAAAAAAAATTTATAAATTTTGCGCTGGACTCCTTTTTTTTTACTTTCTTTTTTTTTGTAAATGTCTTATAATAAATTAGAATCCGCAAAATTTTCTGATAAAACTTGATTCGCCAAGATAAAAAAAAAGATTTATTTTTTAATATTATTTATATTTATATATTAAAATAAAAATATATATATATATATATATTTTTATCATGAGCAAATCAATAAAAAAATTTTTTCAGGGTCCATTCCATTTAATTATTACCCCTATGGTAGTAAAAAAAATACTCATTATTATAAATTCCTATTTTAAGTTAACCCTTGATAAAACTGTTGTATAATAGTAATAAAAAAAATATATATTATCCGAATTCGAAAGAAAGGAGAAATCAAGTTTACTCTATTTTCTTTGTTTGGTTTCAACTTTCAATTAAAAAAAAAAATTTGAATGAATTTAATTTTAGTAATCGTATACTGAAAGCCAGTGAAAGGTGATACAAATCTTTCTATTCGGCAATTTTTCGGAAAATATTTATAACAGATAATTTCGTAATCAAAATGGGCGTAGACAAAGAAAATTTTTTTCTTATTCGGTGTCATTTCGTTATCTGATTAAAAGGGAGGGGAAATTATATAATAAGGGACACGTAAAAAAAAAATTAATAATAGTTTCCTTTTTAAGATTTATAGTATTATCCGTTATTGTAAATGATAGAACTTTTTGAGTGATACCGTGGCACTGGTGGCAGTATCGTGGCACTAAGTGATTGATTAAGCAAGAATAATCCCTAATCCCACGTTTTTAATTATAATTAATTTATAATCATCATTGCAGCCAAGACATGGGGGATATGCGTTCAACTATGTAAATCAATTATTATCTTGTTACATTCATTACTATAAAATCATTTATATTAAAATTTAAACTTTTACTAAAATTGATGTATTATAAAACTACGAAAGTATTCCAAATGATTATCTCTTTCATTTCGAAAATAATAAAATAAACCTTCCAATTAAAGTATTTCAAATCTATTTCTCCATTGTAAAAAAAAAAAATCTTTTTTTTTCCTCAAATATGTTCATTAAAATCTTTAGTGTTTATTTAATAAAGCACAAAGTATCGAATTTTAAAAGAAAAAATGCTGGTAAATTTACTACCGTTACGCTGTATTATAATAATGCTAGCCGGTATAGTGCTTGTACCATATGTACGCCAAAGATCTACAATAAATAAATATATTTTGCCTTCACAACAATTGATTCCTCATTTAAGAACACCTTTTTGATAATTTTTGAGAAAATTCATATTATAGGAAGAATTTTCACTAGAGTCAATGAAAAATTACATAGATTCGAAGAGAGTACCAAATGAAAGAAGATATCTCACTGAAGAGTTATCGTAAATCCTAACTATCGGAATTTGAATCAAATCCTGAGGAGACTTTTTGTTGGCACCATTTTACTTTTTTATAATGTGATATTAATTAATAATTAGTTAATATTATTAGAGATAAGCTTTAGCTTAGATTAGAGTTAAAGTTAGGAATTCCTTATATTGACATGGAAATTATTTTCTATAATGCATTCAAAGTAATTTTATTAAAAACTTTTTATAATTTAAATGTAAAAATAATGTCAACCTTAAAGATGAATTTCACAGAACGTAAAAAAAAAAAAAGATTAATACTAGAATACTGTACCATAATTTTTTTTATTTTCTTTTTCAAATAACAAAAAATAAATAAATATGAAACTTAAATAACGTATTAGTATATTGTATATAATTCATAAATATAATTTTTTTAATCTTATTTTAATAGTTTACTTTGTATTGATAAAGATCATGAATTAATGATCTCAAAGAAAATTTTAATCTTAAATTTAAATCATATATTAATTTTATTTATATCCAAAGTTAATATCACCCTTACAATTTTCAATTTTTTTTTCGAATAATAAATCCTTCAAGCCCGTCGATTGTGATCGGTAACGCAAATGGATGAAGCACTAGGTCACTAGAAATGTTTTATTGGAGAGAGATATGATAAACATGCTTTGGGGAATCGTGATTCCATGTCATCTTCATGGAGGTAATTCATTAATCGATATCGATCGATACGCTTATTATGAATGTAGGCTTGCACGGTCCAGTTGATATAAAAAATGCCAATGAAATCTATGGAATTCTTCCTTATATAGCTCCCGAAATCTTGAAAGGAAAAAATCCATAAACAAAGGCTTCAGATCTTTATAGTTTCGGAATTATCATGTGGATACTTTCTGCCTTGGCGTAATAGACGATCTTAGTGAAATCTCCTAAAATATTGAAGTTTACAATGACATAATTGACATTCCATAAGTCCCTAAAATAATTCGATTTCTTTGATTTATTAGGGAATCGGTAATTGCTGTGATGACCCTGATCAAGATATGGATGCAAATCTCCATTTTCATATGAAGAACGTAATTTGACAACGCTTCCTTTTAAGAGCAACTTTTATAGGCCTGTTACTTGTCCATTGTTCAAGCATTTTTATCCAAAAGATCTTCATCCAAACTTCAGAATTATGGTGACTTTTGCCCGCGTTATGACGAGCCTGGCCGGCATTATATGGAAAAGGTGCTTAATTTCGGAACAGTATGGCTGACCAACCTTTTGCATCGATGACATCTATCACACGCGAATGTTTTTTTTTAACTTTATCTCGTGTTGAAGTGTCTATAGACTTGGATATTTTTTTTTTCGGAGGAGGAAAATTTATTCGTGGTCATTACGTATAAAATAGATACGAGTTAATCGTGTACTTTTTCGATCATTAGATTGGTTTTCATTATAACGAAGACACGAGTTGGACGAGTCATTTATAATTCGTTAATTATTTATTGTAATAAAAAGAGAGGAAGTTTGATGAATGAATAAAAAAAAGAACATTCAAAGTAAATTGAAATTTCTTTTTTTAAAAAAAAACTGAAAAAGCTTTATTTCAATGGTTATTTATACCTTTTTTTTACATTAAACGCAATAAAATAATTACATTTAATACGACCCATCGGGTTAAGGAATACTTTATTATTGTATAATGAAATAAATAATACTCAACCCCAAAATAAATCAAACAAGAATCATTTTCATGGTAGAATTGTAATATTCATGCATCAAATTACAAATATTTATTTTCATTCTACATTTTTTTTTTCTCCTTTACATTTAAATTGATTCTATCGCCAATATAAATTTCCGAATGTAATAATTATAATAGTAATATATTGTTAACATCTATTTATTATATGATACAGAATCCAATTTAAGTATAGAAAATAGAAGAAAAGAAGAGTACTGTGCATACAGTCATTATAAAAATGGATATATAACTTGCCCCTAGTTGTCGTAATTCCGTAATTCCCGAATTAATCGGTGCCGAAACTATAAAAATGGTCTAGATCACGATCAGGTGATTGGTGGTAAATGTCTTCAAACTATGTACCAAGAAAGTTTAACACCGCCCACCGGTGACTTCCGTTACCAAAAAACAAAAATATAAACAAATTATTGATTGGTTCAGGGTATATACTGTATATCCGAGACTTACCCCAGTTCCCCGAGAATATTTGTGAAGATTCATTAAAGTTTTCATCCACAATAAATAAAGTTTAAACGAACAGTTTTTCGATCCACAGAAAACGGTATAGAATTTGGAGACTTTTTTTTTGAATTCAAAATTTAAAATAAGCAAATCCTTTAAAATTTAAATATTCATGTGAAAATAGTTTTTAAACCAATTCGTAAATTTAGATTTTAGATAAAAAATTGATATGCGTCAAAAAATTGAATTGCTTAATTTGTCATCTTGTTAGATCCTAAGGCTTATTTATCTGATAATAATATTATAATAGATTAATAATCAATATTTTAAAGGTACTAAAGATACTTGAAAAATATGTTAATACTCGCTTAGTTATTTGCTTGTGTAATCGCGTGGCGTTAAAGAACGTTAAAAATAAAATTCCATATGGAAGTTCGTTATATTGTATGCATCAACTTTATGCTATTATACTTGTTCATTTAATTTCTCGGATAAACCCGAACGGATTGGTTATATTATAGATAATCGATGGATGCTACCGGATATAAAGTTTCATTAGTAAAAGAAAATTATCTCATCATGCATACTATCTACTATGCATGAATACTTCTTAGTAAACGTGCACATAACATTGCATATATTTATCTTACAAATTTCTTAACATTACACGACACGAGAAATTATAATTAGTTGGACAGGGAATAAAGATACATTAAAAAAAAAATTAATTAATATCAACAAAACCTCATCCCTTTGAGTTATTTATTATTTTGTTATATATACTGTATTTCAAAATTCTTTCAATTACAGTAAAAAAATAATTTAGACCTTTTGAAATTATCACTTAACGAATATTATACGTGTATTCGAATTTATAACATTATTACTTCGAGATACATTAAATTATTGTAAATGTGAATGTTTAAAATTTTCTTATATTTAACCCAACATTAAATGATTTAAATCGTATACCATAAACTGATCTATTTTCAATTATTAATATAAAAGTATAAGTAATTTTATTATTTATTTTATTAATCAGACCAAATAATTAATTAAATATCTACTTCGGGTAATATATTAGTAGAAAAAAAAAATTGGTAATGACTCTGTCATAAACTAACATAGTTTTATTTTCCTAGTCATAACCCTCGTTGTTTGAATTATAGTAGTTTGGAGGACTATAATTTGGATAAAAAATTCATTCATGAGTTGTTATCTATAAAAAAAAAAGTACATAAAAAATTGATGTGAACAGGAGTTATTAAGCGTAGCCGCAAAATATATAAAAGATATTTACAGTCAAAACTGGTTATAACGAACCTTTTTATAGCGAACTCTGGATATAACGAACCCAAAATTTTGAACTTTTAATAATAGTTCGTTATAAAAAATGTAATGCTCATATAGAAAACATAGTAATTTGTATAACGAACTTTTTTTTTTCCACGGAACCGTTGGTTCGTTATAAAGAGTGTTGACTGTATACAGAAATTAAACAGCATAAATTTACATATATTGAACCAAGATCGATTAAAAAGAATTAAAGAATTAGATAATGTAACAATTCAGTTTTAAAATTAGTTGTTAATTGATGAAATATTTACATTTTTTATATTTTCGGAATCGATCATCAAGAATTAGATAAAAAATTAATAAAAATGATGGGACTAGCAAACAATGAATTAATGTAATAGTTATATTGAACGAGACGTTAAAATATCGGTCGAAACCCGATATATTCCCATTCAATAACAAATATTATCTATATCATCCGTAATAGTACTGAAAATATAACGTCGATCAGCATAAAATTAATCAGGTACAGTCGCGTCGGAAAGTGTTGCCCGATTACTTACAGATGGAGGTTATAATTATTTACCACTATGGTTATCCCAGCATCCAGTGATCAGAGTTTGACAAATTAAGGCTTATTGGATTCACCTCACCAAGACGAGTCCAATGTTAGTTGAACCATGTCTTTAGGTCCAATAGATGCCAAGATATACCTCCAAACATACTTTACCTGAAAATTATTTGAAAATCTGAATTTCATAAAATCGGGAATAGCTCACTATTCAGTGATCCGATTTTGATAAACAAAGGTT
>QKYT01000255.1:102600-151941 GCA_003550305.1 Glomus cerebriforme
TAAAAATTTAAATAGTTCTGTTTTTAGGAAGGCTGCCACCCTGGGATTGTGAAAATTTGATGTAGTATGAGAAGCAAACTAGATATAAGTTTTTTATTAATGTATATACTGGTGAAAAAATACAAATATATTTATTTTTGTCTTCATTTTCAAATCGTGCGTTACTTTCCGACGCGACTGTACGATAAAAAAAAAAAAATATCGGTACATTAAATTATTTACGGGGTTGAACTTATAATTTTACCTTAGAAGGTATCGATCAAGGAATATGTATTTAGAATTTATAGTCCTGGAATATTTCATGAATTTAGATCCTAATGAAACTAATCTTGTGTGAATGTCGCACAGATTTTAATGTAATGTTGTAGCCCAAATTCGACCAATGTCCAAGATCAAACTTATCAGACTTTCAACTTCAGATGATCATGTCTGAGATATGACCATATCCTAATCAGATAATTAAGCCTAACCATGTTTTAATGTTCTAATTAATGTGATTGAGTTTGGATATCAGATTCCCAACTCTAACATTATAGAATCAAAACTAGGTTAATGTGAAACATGGAACATTTTGATGTCCAAGTTTGGCTATCATTAGATAGGTTTGAAATAATGATATCAAATCTATCTAGGTCAATTTAGATATGGTCAAGTTTTGGAACATAAAATATCAAAATTTAACCATTTCAAAATACGATTAATCATCCAAAATCGAAATTAAGTCCGAATCAAAATTTCGATTTGGAATATCTCAAGTTTGATCAGGGGCTTGGTTGAGTTGGGCTAACAACTAGAATATTTGGCATTATAAAAGATTCACCATTTAATTAGATGATTGTAATAACTAAATTATTATGAAAACAATAACCTATAAACCTACTATATATCAAAAATACCTTGATTTCTAGAATCGCTGGCCTTTGAAAGTGAAGGAAAATCCATGACATCTTCATGTGATTGTTGGCCTTATACTCATCTCGATTTTTCATCTCTATAATAAAAAAAATCTAACGATAAGTAATAACTAATCTATATTATAATTTGATATTGATAATCTTGACTAATATTAAACTCTATGATTAGAGATTTTTTTTTCTTCTGTTCTATTTTATATTTTATAATTTTTATTAATTAAAAAAGTTTTTTTTTTTTTTTTTTTGCTGAGGCCGAAAGCCTAATTATCTGATTTATTGATTCAAATTTTGTTAATCTACTAAAATCGAAATATAATCGACCGATGTTGAAATTCCTTGTTTCGGATTTATCAACGTAATCGTTACGAAAATTTCATAGTAGATCTTATTATATTAAAGGAGAAACAGTGAATGAAAAACGTTTTTTTTTTTTTGAAATCTAATTTGTCTATACAAATGATGTTATGTCGATTTAATTACACCCGGCAGCAAATCGTGAAAATTATTTACATAAATCTAAATTATTATTAACTTTTTACATATTATTAATCATAGAAAATAAATTATTTATCATAAACCTTAAATATCATAAAATTAAATATAAATAAATATACTAATACTACTAATAAATTAAATTTTTCCTTTTGCAAGGAATTTTTCGGAATTAAATAAATTAATTAATTCGGGGAAATACAAGGGCCTGCTCGTATAAAAAGCTTGAGGATGGATTATTAGATGTTGAAATTTATTTCGTTCTAAGTTTGAGAATTTTTTCTCCTCAGCAATATCAAACTGATCGGATAATGGGGAAGGATCGGGGTCATCACAAATAGCAGTTACCCAACTTCCTAATAAATCATATAAATTATTTGCGGTTGGACGTTTTAAAGGATCGGGATGCCAACATTGTGTCATTAATTGAATATAAACTTCTGGAGTTCCATCGATAATTTCAGGACGAAGACCAAAGCAAATTTCACTGGCTAATCTAAGATCGTGAGGCCTATTACACCACGGACGAACACCTGCAGAAAGTGTCCACATGATAATTCCGAAACTATAAATATCTGAAGCTTTTGTTGGTGGATGTCCTTTCAAGATTTCGGGAGCTATATAAGGAAGAACTCCATAGATTTCATTGGCATTTTTTTTATCAATTGGACCATGCAAGCCTACATCCGCGATACGTGTATCGACTGAGTCTGGTTCATTTTCGACCAGTAAATTACCTCCATGAAGATGACCATGGATTAAACCACTTTCATGAATATGCTCAATTCCGCCACTTATCCCCCAGAGCATATCAACTATATCTCTCCAGCACAGCATTCCTTGTGCTTCATCGAGATATGAATGCAAATCTCCGTTCTCGTAGTAACGCATGACAAACATGTAATTTGAAGTAGGATCTTTTGTGACTCCGAAACAATCTGCAACGCTTCCACTTTGTAAACATCGATGATAATTATAAAGCTTTGTAAAAATTTATGTCAATAACATATATAAAATTTAATTATCAATTCAAATAAATAAATAAATGCAGTTGTAATAATCTTACTTGTTTAAAATATTCCTCACTCATGTTTTGCGAATTGTTAAGTCTTTTAAGAGCAACTTTTATAGGCCCGTTACGTGTCCATTGTTCAGCATCTTCATCCCAAACCCATCTAGGACCTTCCATCCAAACAGCGGAATAAATTGTGCTAAATGCACCGCATTTATTTGTATTTTCAACAAGATCGAATTGTTCGAAATCAATAAATTCCAAGTAATCCACACTTTCAGTTGCATTCAGCTGAGTATGTTTAATAAAATTATCGATGTTGATATTTCCGCTCGTCCAGTTTTTAAAATTTTCCTTTAGAGCATTAACTTCGCACTCCTTACACCATCCTATACTAGTTCGTTCTTTTCCGCAGTCCAAGCATTTTCCGAAGACCAAATTTGACTTATTTTTATCCAAATAATCCGAATCCTCAATTTGTCGAGACGACATTATCGAGCATTCTGGAAATTAAACAAAAAAATACCATTTTCAAAAAAAAATTTTAGATTAAATAATAAAATAGAAATTTTTGTGAATTGTAATTTATGATACACGTGCACAAATATGTGCACATGATTGTGTAACGACAATATACAATTAATACTTTAACAACGAGGAATACGTTGTTTATTACTTAAGAACAAAGATCCATTGAAAAATTGATTCATAAATGAATTCTTTGTTGGAGAGTAACAAAAGTATTGAATTTTATATGGTCAGAATTCGATATAACGATACTTGATATAACAAATTCTCGTTAAATCGAACCTTCAGAAAATATAATAATTATTATATCAAACTTATAAAATTTTGATATACCGTTAAGTGAATTTACACAATTTTGATCATAATCTACCAAATCAATTCTCCTCGAAATGAAAAAAATAAACAACTTACAAATAATAAAACTGTAATTAGTTATATTTTATTTTTTATAATGGGAGAAACGAAAAAGTTCGGCTCAATATTCTAATGAAGTTAAAATTTTGCTCTTTTTATATACATTTCATATGTGAGATGAAATTGGTAATACAAACATGCCATGCTGATCACACAAGACTAATTTTTTCATCATATGAATAAATAATAAATAGAAATATTCGAAATTGTTGCATCTTAAAAAATTCAATTTTTTATTTTCACGTTTTTTTTTTCTAGTAAAAAAGAAAAAAGTGAAATATAAAAAATTTCATACCGAATATTGTGATTATATCGTGATTGAGCGAATTATGAAATGCACGTGTTAAATTCGTTAGCGGATTCAATTTACATGTGAATTCGTGGAATATCACATTTTCGTGAAATTACCTAATAAAAAAATGTGTTTACCACGTGATATGAGTATCAACAAATTAAAATATTATTTGATTAGATTGTTTCATATCGTAAGTATAATTTATTAAATCTCGAATTAGTTACAATTAAAATTAATTGAATTCATAATAAATTATTTTGTAGACCTTTTTGAAACATTATATTATATTCATATTGAGACATAATGATGTTTAAAATCAACATCACAATTACTAGAATTCTTTCTTGATGATATAAAAAAAAAACAACTAATCTGCGAAATTACCAAAGAGATAAAATAATTGGTTAGAAATAAATTTAATACATTAAGTTGCGAATCTGAAACCTTGTTTAACTAATTCGTTAACAATTGAGAGACATTTTTATAAAGTAATAAAGAAATAAGAAAATTATTTAATAGCAATTAATTTATTCATTTTCGGGGACAGGGCTAACATTTTCCCCTTTATCTGTAAATTTTGCATGACCAAATATAGTTATGCACGCGTGATTAGTTCATTTAAGTATTCATTAAAGCAACTTTATTATTATTATTACATCATTTTGGAGAATATTTTAATCAAAAAAGATTAAAGATTTGAAACTGTATCCTTCATCTAATTATATTAAAAGATTTATTGGCTCTGAAAATATTAACAAATGCTTAAAAATTTCATTTATCAATATTGTTATGTCTCAAGGTTCCACAAATTTCACTTTTTGACCATCTCGTGTTATTTGTTGACCAGGTTTATTTTATAATATAATTTCCTTATAGATCTGTTACACTATAATTAATGATTTCCTTGTATGAATTTAATTAATTTAATTAATTTATTGATTTATCTATATAAAATTTAAAATTAAAAATCGAATTCGAAATTCTTTTAAATGGAACATTCTAACATAAGTTATTAAATATGTTTTATTAAATTGTTGTCATATTAAAAACAACAATAATAACTAGCTTTAAATAATGTTTTAAAATCTAAATAGGATCAATTAATAATAGAATCTCATTTATTGAAAATCATTTTTCATATTGAATTTATGCTTGTCATTAAATATATCAAGTAATTCACACATTTAACTACTGATTCAATCGTGTAAGGTACCAATCGTTGATACAGCTAAATGCCTTAGCTGGCTCATATAATGCAAGTTTATTGACGTCAAAAAATCATTATAATGAAATTTAAAGGATTTAATTTAATATAATAATTAATAAATATTTACAACGACAAAAAATTTATTTTATTTACTCGGCCACAGTAATCGAGTATAATCCGAACATGTTCGAATTTAGTTTCCTTCTAAATAATAATATTAAATTTCCATAATAGACGATATGAAAAATTCAAAAATGTGTAAAATATTGGTCAATCATATTTGTTTCACAAAACGAATAAAAACTACTATAAGGCAAGTCATCAGTAAAATGACAGGCATGTGTAAATTTTATGTTATCAACGTCTTTTATTGTACGGATCTGCATTTAATTTAAAAATGTTTTGTTTAATTTACGGATATTTTTATTATTGCCACATGGTGCATTAGGTGCGCCGTGCGCTGATATGCCATGCCATGTAAATCTAAAATAATGAGTTTTTATGTAACCATGACATTTAATAAGAAACGTAGTGGTCGTAGAGCTGTGATTACTGAAACATTATGTTTTCACCCAAAGATTCCACTGCAGTCTAGTTAATCAATTGAAAATCTTTGATTAATTACAAAATAAGTAACCACATATACTTTGGATTTACTTTAATATACTGCGCACTTTAATGATGCAATAAAATGTACAAAAAATTTATGAGCCCTTTTGCATATTTTCCAATTAATTTATAAATAATTTATGTACATTTTCTGTATATAGTACATTCTATGATTTACGGGATATTCTTTTTTATAGGAATTTAATGTTGTGTTTCAATCTAATCAGAAATGTCAATTTTGTGATAATAATGCAAGGTATAATTTGATTTGTATCTTCATGTCCCTTTTATGTTTTACTATACATCATAATACATAAGTATATATTCTTCTACTGCATATATCATTAATTAACTAGGGAAACGGAAACCGTTTAAGTCCGTCGCGGTATCAAGATCAAAAATAACAAATTATTTGCGTTATGCCATTACGCGATCTTCTTTTTTAGTATGTTTCAGGAGTATTTTTTAGAAAAGTGTTACATAACAGATAATCATGATGTATTTTCAAAAAAAGGAAATAAAATTNATGTTTGTGANGGGGACAAAAANGGGGNATAAANCATTTTTTGTTAAGTCATTACAGTAAATAGTCCTTCGCTAACGCTCCAGACAATTAATTCATTATTGTAGATTTATAGCATCGTGAGGATATATATGATAGGTGCCATAATAAATCGTGTGGACGAAAAAATCATAAGACTTGTTTTGTGTTTTACCCACTAATTACATAATATTAATTGTTTTTAAGGATTTGTTTATTTATTATATTGGAATGCCTTACTAAATTTGACAAACAACATCCTTTTTTACCAAATATGGGTAGTTATAGATTAGATCATGCGTTACGTTATTTATTTGTAATAATTATGAAACAATATTAAAAGAAGGAAATTTCCGAAATAAACAAAATATTCTTAAATATTTCATTTAAGCATTCAAGCACGAAATTAATTTGATTCGATTTCAGAATTTCCAGATCAAGTAATTCTATTAATTTTGATGATGACATTCCGGAAATAAATCCGAATCGTATGCTATAGAAACAACATCTAACATCTATAAACACAATTATATTTTATTTCATCATACAAATTTATCGATGTTTCGTATTATTGTAAATATTTATAACATTAACATACATATATTCGAAATTAAATTAATTTTGTTTCATAAAATAAAATTTCAAATCAATATTGATGTTTTAATCACTACTATAGAACATTCTATCTCTGTAAACATATTCAAATATGTACGGTATACCTTTTTTAAACAAAATATTATCATTAAACTAGGGAACGGAAAACCATTGTTAAGTCCGGAGTAAAAAGTCAAGAAGCATAATTTTATGTGAAGAAGATATTGTGCGACGCAGGAAACCAATAATTTATCGATTCAATTATTGATCAGCGGACACTTTTGTGTTACCTTGCATAGCACCTTCGCTTCGCTCCGGACTAATTAATTAATTAATTAATTAAAAACGCCCACTTTATGTTAGAGCTATTATTGGTGATAATCTTGTTGTAATGAACATCGCAACGAAATGTGGGTTAGAATTACATGCAACATTAACGATACAAAATTAGTTTAGACAATGTTCGCGCATATACTATTGTTCATTCCCCCAAATTTTTGAGTGGTTCATATAAGACCAAAAATAAACAATGAATTTTTACACAATCTAGATTTGATGGAATTAATATAAATTTTCCGATTTGTTTAGAATTGCAGATCAATTCGTATGTATTTTTAATTTGAACATTCAACCAATATTATGTTATTACCTGTTACAGAGTTTGTGATTGGTTCAACACGTTCACATGACTATAAACCAATTAATTTGTCAATGTACAGATCTTATGCCATGTCAAAATCTGATGTAAAAATACAATTTGATTAATGAGTTGGTATTTAATTGTTATGCGTGAAAGATTTTTAGCTAATCGTATCACACTTTCATGCTTGATTGATATTTAAACTTAAACCTTTTATTTCTATTAAAGGTTAAACAGTTAAACTATTTTCAAATATTTTTCTATTATAAATTTTTCATCAAACTATTTTTAAGTTTTGAATATTGGAATAAAGTTTAGAGTTTAGAGTTTAAGGGTTGTCTATTGATTTTCGTAGTATTAAATGACCAAAAAGAAATATTCCGTAGTACCAATTTTCTGTACAATATAAAATTTTGTAATACTAACATAAAAAGGATAAAATTCATATGGAATGGTTCTGAACTTTTTAAAATTTTCAATTTAAAAAAATACTTTTAAAAAATTTCGTATGAAGTTTTAAAACCCTTGCGAATCCCTAATTGTTTTGGCGAATCCAAAATAAAGAATATTATTGGCTTCCATTTTTTCGGTTTAGTTTTTGAGTTGACTTGTCTTGTAAGTTGCAAAGTAATGTTTTATATTTTATATACTTTGGATATTTTAAAGAATTCAAGATAGAACATTTATGAGTTATTAGCATTTCACATTTAACTTTATTTTTTTCATACAAATATTTTTCAAACAAAATAAACTAGTTCCAGGATTAAGTAAATTGTTTAATAGGTTTAATAGGTATTGAAAGATTTAAATTTTAAATTTTGCTAAATTTGAGTGGTAGTTATGGGTGTTTTTTGCAATAATAACTATATCAGATATGCATTGTTTTTATATAGTACTTAGAAAATAACATGTATTACCGTACTTAAGACTTAATCATAAATGAATTACATATTTGAAAATTGTTAAAAATATTTGTTTACTATTTTTCTTTCGTTTCTAAATGTTACACAATGTTTACCAATCAAATTTGAGATCTCATGTGGCGGTAAATTATTTAGCCGACTGTTTTTTGTTTGGACCAACAAATTTTAATAAAAATCAATTTAAAGGGATTAGTCTACCCTTTATATGTACTGTAGAAAGATGTACGTTTTTAGAAGAATTATTACACTTTATCAAGATAGGGAGAAGGGACAATAAATGCCTAACAAGAATCCTATTTGACCTGAATTTTTTTATCGGTAAATATTTTAGTTTTACTATCAGGAAAAAATACATCATACTATCTATGATATATTAATTTATAATATTCGTTCTTTTTTTTATATGGAACGTTCAACTATGTCTTCTCGAAACCCCGATCAAAAAGCAAAATCAATCTTGTCTTCGAAAAATGATTAGATTGTGAAAAGGAACAAAGTACCATCAGGTTGTAAAATTAAACTGGACTAGTGGAAATATAATTTGCGATGCATTTAACACAATTTATTCCGCAGTTGCCTAGAATGAAGATACTGAACAATGAACACTTAATAGGCTTACAAAAGTTCTAAAGAAACTTAATGATTCAAAAATATGAACAAAGCTTTATAAAAAATTTTTCTTATAGTTGATCTTGAAGGAAATTCATCAATAAAGGCTTCGGATATTTTTTGAATTATCATATAATTTAATTGTTAATCAGTCGTAGTTTGTCATAAAATTATCAACACCAAACTCACACTCTTCAGAAAAAGTCTCCCATTAAACATTTCCACTCGTCCAGTTTTTAAATTTTTCTTAAGTCACAACCTAACTTAATCACTTTTTCGAAGATTTGATTTGCTTTTTGACTCATATTCAACGGTCATATAAATCAAATCCTCAATTTAAATTAATTAGATTATTTGAATTTATTTTGCCATGTAATGTATATACTATCCACTCACAGTAAAGTACACATGAGCTTAATACATGTTTTTTGATTGGTTAGGTACATGAAGCTTTTAAATGAACGAAAACTCATTGAAAATTGATCAATTAATTATTATCTGTAGCAGAACTGCAGAACAAATATAAATATTCACATGACTTTATTTTCTCGATAATATCATCTGTCCTTAATGTCTAAAAAGGAGATTTTTTTGGTTAATTCAATTCGCTGTCTATTTATTTATCATGCAGCACCCATCATTCCATGTGATCAAGAATTGCCACGCGATTACACAAGTCAACCTAAAATGAAAGATTAACGCATGTTTCAAGGGGCTTATAAACCAAATTTGTCGATCTACCATTTATAGAAATATATAGGCATTAAAATGTTTGTTTTATTTTATTTAAATTAAAAATTACCAAATAAATAAATAAAAATATTATATTTTTGTGATTTAAAATAAATAAATAAAAGAAATAATCAGCAATATGTGTAGATTTAATTAAAAAATTTCCTGATGCGTTTTCATTTTACTTATAAATTCTTTGAAGAAACGTGATATGATTTGTATTAGAAATGTAAATCACATTAAGAATTAAATGAAAGTTGCATCTGTTATTATTATCCGGCTGACAATCAAAGCTGGACCAACCCATTATTAGAATCGAACTGATTTTAAAAGCCCATTAAAAGTATTAAGAGTCTAATAAAAAGGTAACTAAAAATCAAAATTCCAGTCCATTATAATAGATTCCTAATAAGCCTTTACCATCAGATATTAAATTATTAGCTAATCAGAGACCATTTAATGTATCTTCCGTAACCATGGATTTCGTAATCTTTCATTATTTTGGGTTTCAACAATATCTAATAAAGATTTATATGTTTACAAATTTTATCTATTTTATTCACTAAGTAAATTCACATCATTTAAAAAATTAAAAAAATGATCTTAATAATAACTGATAAATTCTTTTGAAAGGTTTTTTCGATCAAAAATATAATATCCAACGTAAATCATAATAATAATAAAACATTGAAGAATAGTAAAGATAAAATTATATGGAAAGAGGAGAATGGATAAATATATGGTTGATTTAATAAATTTGAGATAATATCAATAGTAATGTTGTAGCCCAAACGTAACCATGTCCCGAATCCGACTTGGGATATCCCAAATCAAGCTTGGGACAATCCTATGTCCGAAATTTAACCATATCCCAAACAAAACTAGTAAATTTTAAATGTTTAAGACGTCTCAAACTACCATTTAAGACTGGGTTAGTTTGGGACATGGTCAAGTTTCGGATATAAGGTTTTCCCAAGTTTGATTTGGGACATGGTAGTGTTTGGGCTACAACAGTAATAAATAATAATGGAATTAATATTTGGAGAGATCAAGATTAATGATTGCGATGAAGTAATTACAGCACTAGCAAAGTTTTTGGTCACAGCCAGTTATGTTAGTCATAACAGTCACAATCAATTATGTTCAGTTACATTTAGTCATATTCAAAAATAGCTATCCATTTTCATAAACGGGCTGAATGTGACTGAATGTAAATAAAATAACTAAAATGACTGGCTGTGACTGAAAAAATTTTACTGGTGGTCCAGAAGTAATTAAGTAATTAGTATAAGAGGTATTAATTATTCGATTTAATTTTTATAAATTTATTTCTTTTTAAGAAAAATAAATCAAAAACAAATTTAAATGAATTGATGATAATATTCATACAGTACGTTATTTCAATAAAAAAAATATCGATCTTTATTACTTGTTATTATATAAGTTTTTATTATTTAGCTACCTTTCTATTTAACCGGAAGAGAATATGAAAATTATGTCCGAGAACCGAGAGGTAACTGACAAAAATTGAAGAGTTGAAGAATCTTACTTAAAATATTATAATGAAATCGAAGATAAAATATTCGAAATAATTTACACGAGTAAGAAAATATTAAACACCAAAATTGTTCATTAAATGCGAATTATTGACAATAGAAAAGTAACCGTATTTATTTAGCTTTCTATAGAATGCCTCTATAAGGAATTAAATAAAATAAAGATAATACTTTTTAAAATATTGTAAAAAAGATAGTAACATTCATTGCAATCAAAAACAGTTAAAGTTACTCTTTTTATTGGAAACTTCCAGTATTGATATAAATTTTACGTTAGAGATTAGCAATAAATCATATTTTTTTTTTTTAAAAAAAAAAAAGAGAAATTTATGTATTGTCTTTTTCATTTTGCAGGTTGATTTAATGGTTAAAAATTCGGCCGAAATTAAATAATTGCTTAGCCTATAGCTATTTCTCCTGAACACCACATAGAACGAGGGCTTACCATACTATAAGTATAAAGATTTAAATTAGTCACTTTCATTCGTACAAAAGTGTCCGGTCCAATGCAAAGGAAATAATGTCGCCTCCTATAAAATAGAAAAGGTCTTTGATTAGCAAAAACTGAAAAGAAAAAAGGTATATTCCCATAAACTGGTCAGATTTTCTTTCCTAAAGTGAGAGAAAATTCCAACTTGGTCCATCCGCTACACCCAGCCTCTTTTTAAGTTTGCTACACAGGGTTACATTTGAAACACTAACCTTTTCAACAATATTCCATACAGGAACTGGGATACTTATTAACACCTTGATAGTTTTCGTGGAGATGATGATGTTGTATCCTTTTGCCCTTCTTTTGGTGTTGTACACACCATTGCACTCATCAATTCCGGGTTGAGTTTTTTGACTTCAAAACCTTTCAAACACAAAACTTTGCTGTTATAATGATGTAATGATACTATAACTATATTTTTAATCCAAATTAGGCATCACGAATTCACAATTTTATATGTTAGAACGACTACCGCTATATTTATGGTTTGGTAAAATTTCTAGGAAAGAGTTCGAAGAATTTTTTGTGAAGGCGATATATATATTTTTATTTTGGATAATCTTGACACATAGCGTAATAAAGATGAGTCAGAGCTCAGAGAGAGAGAGAGAGCGTGACACATTGTGACATATATTTTTGTATGATTGATTGATTGAACGGAGTGACAAAAATCTAGTATTAATTAATTGAAAATAATTTGAAAAATGAATTTGCTTCATTTTTGCGCGATACGTAAAAATTATGGCATAATCGTTATCATTATTTCATATCGGCACTATTATGATTTACGCGTCATGATGACTCAAAGTTTGTGTTTATAGTTTCATGAATTGCACGCGCATGTAGTCAGGTGCATAATCAACAAGAAAACCATCTTGTAAGTTCATGTGATGCCAATTCTAATTCAAAAATTCCAAAGGAATCAAAAGTGATTCAAAAGAGAGAAACCCATAGATCTTCTGAACCAAACAAATTCAGTATGTTTTGTCGAAAAAAATTTAACCTATAAAAATAAATTTTTTTAAATATCATATGACTTCCATAGCTACATGTAGGACATGAAATGAGGATTCATCAATTCACGGATTTTTCAGAATTCGGATTGGACTTTAAAAAAATCTAATAGTGATTTTATCCGATTCGAAAAAAAAATATATTCGGATTTAATTCTGAATTTATTAATAATTTCTTGAATCTAGAGAAATTCCGAATTAGGGTTAGGAATCCGGTTCCATGCCCTAGCCACCAGACCAAAAGTACATCATCGAGATCATTCTCACATAGACTACTCATGGACTTCCAATGACTAACGGTCCAAATCGACCGATTTGAAGGACAATTGGGTGAAGAGAGAAATGCAAATTGTATTGTTATCATTATATTGATAATAATATACAATATATAGCTGTTAGTTAATTCCTGTTTAAAAAATTTATTAAATAAATTTAAAATGTTAAAATAGTCGGTACAAGCAATGTGCACAACATTCACAGTTATATCGACCGTCGCATTCATCACAAAGATTAAATTATATGAATTCAAATGAAAGACAGCCAAACACAATGATGAATTTATAATTAAATAATTTCTTACAACATGATGGCTCACCAATTCATGTTACTAATTAATATATCATTATATATTAAAGTTATATATAGTTTTTAATTATTTCGACAGCCAACTTGATGTAATAAATTATAGAATGTGTCCCACAGCCTATACAACCTACACAGCAACAACCTTAGCCATTACTGGACATTTACAGTCAAAACCTCTACAGAATAATATGTCAAATAGATAAATCATACCAAATAGTTCCTCCATTAAATAATGATCACAAGTCAATGATAATATGTATAGTACTCGTGAACCACAGCATCCTGGTTATCTTCTAATACAGCCTAATAGTTCTGGATATATTCACTCTTCAGAGGATAACTACATCGTTTTTCTTTTGAATAGGCTTTGTCCGCCACGTGCCGAATGTTAATGCTATTTCAGATCACGTTGTTACGTTAATGGACTATCCATGGACGAAGCTTGCTATTATTATTACTAGATTTGAAAATTATTGATATTTCTGATGGTGCTGCTTCTTTCCGCTACTTTCACTCTCATTAACAAGAATTTGAAGTTGCTCAACCATATTCTTTGCTGCCATATGATCTGTTCTGTTGTTCACATTACCTGCCAAAAGGCAGTTTTCAAGGTACGATTTCACTATTTCTATCATCCATTATCCTGCTCCTCTTTTACCATATTTCTGATTACTTTTTAACGCCCATCCTCTTTTCAATTCAAATGTTTTTCAAAAGCTATATTTAAAATAATATTATCAACAAAATTTACTACTTTAAGAAAAGAAAAATAATACTTATTATATCTAGTAATTTACAAGCTTGGTTATTGATTTTTTCCTTGTTTATTTTATCTAAAAATTATATAATATACATAAATGACGAAAAAAAAATTTTTTGGATTATTATTTGTCTTACAGTTTCAATTGAATCAGCGATCAAAACTCTGCTTTGCCTTGTATCCATACTAATAACATCATTAACGCCAACGGTATCTAATCGTTTCAGTCTTTATTACACCTTCTTTTACTTTATTTGCTAAATCCAATCAAATCCAATAAATGCATATTACAAGACCATATCATCTATTAAAAAAAAATTGCTTATTTTATAGCGCTACTTGTCCTTTTTTTATTCATATCATCAGGTTTCCGTACACTACAATAAAAGTAAAATAATTTTGTTCAACTTGAATTTTTTTTTTGTTTGTTCAGGAATAAATATTTGAAAATGCTTACGCATCGTTTTATTGAGTAACGATTTTACTATATCTGAAGCTTCTAGTTACATTATAACTATTAATAAAGTAGATAATTTAATGATGAATATTCTTGATCAAAGTTACGGTTTATAAATTTAAATGTTAAAACGGGATTGGTTGCATTGGTTACACGTAAAACTCGTTTCCATGTGAGTTACAGATCCTAGTTTTAAATTACATAGCGTTAATTTTTATTTATGAGCATCTTTTTTCATAAAGAATTCTTCGGATACCAAGTAAAAAATAAAATCAAAACGAAGAGAAAATAGAAAAATCGAGAAAGTTAATACCCGCGAATAAACATGCTTAGACTAATAATTATATTAATCAATTATTTGAATAATTGAATTTCACTTTTTATTTGTTATATGGGTTAAAAAAAAAAATTAAATCTTTAAAAAAGATCAAGCATAATTCTAAAGGAATATATCCTTCAAAGTTTTTTACAATACCAGACGCCATTTGGTTTGATGTAGCAATACCTATAATAAAAATTTTTTAAGTTAAAAATATTCTTTTTTTTTCCTAAACAAATTTATGAACATACCGCCAGAATAAATGCCGCAGACATACAAGTTAATATGAAATGTTCTAAAGAGAAAATTATTTATTAAGAAACAAGAAAATAAAAAAATAATGAATATACAGTAATATTTTAAATAATATTTTACCTATTTCATTTCTATAATACGCATACTTGATAATTTTCGCAATCTCTTTATCTCGATCATCAATATATTGAAGTTCTTCATTTTCTGTATCGTTCGTATAAGTAGCACCGATTACTTTAATTGCTTCATTTTTATATTTTGCAATTGCAAATTGTTTAAATCTTTGAGCTCGTTCTTTAACTTCAGACCTAGCATTATTTCTAGAACTTTGTGCATGTTTTCCATAATTCATATTTAGCCATTTAGTTTCAACCACCAAATAAACTCCATAATCTGATCCAAATATTAAACCATTATTATCATCAATATCATCGTTAAATTCCCATTGAATATGAACGAGATATTTAAATCCAGGAATAATCTTTATAAACTTATCATTGACATCATCATTTATTAAACGGGTTTTCAACTCTTCTACTGAATTATTTTTATCATAATTTTGAATCCATTCACTTCTTTTTCTTTTATCTACATCCTTTAAATTATCAACAAGAGGTTTAAACCAATTTTTACAAATAGGAATAATATTCTTCAATGTATTTTTATCATAATCAATATATAATTGTCTAGTATAAAGTTGATTCGGTATATCATTTAAAATATAACGGTTCATAACTCTAACATTATTCCTTTGAAACTCTTCCTGAAGTAATATGTCAATATTATTATAAACATAATCATCATTTTCCAAAATATGAGAAGAATTTATGGATAAAATTTGTGAACAAATTTTAAAAATAAATTTTTGAATATCTTTATTTTCACTCATGTTTATTGTATATCGACTTATCAACTGTTATTCACTGAATTTATAGCTTTTCAAATAGCAAATCTTTTGCAAATGTATGATTGCTACAATAGTAAACTTGACCGTCAATATGTACCAAAAAGAAAACTTTCCGTTATTAAACCTGTTACGAAAACATATGATCAAATTTTAATTTGTAAGAACATATGTATAATTTCGATTTAAAGATATTTTTTAAGAATTTTTCACATGAAGTTCAAATATATCGTTATATTGATTGGTTTATTCTATTTGTTCTATTTATGAATAAAGTTTGTTACAAGGTAAACTTTGTTTATAAGTAAACGTGTTTATTTTCCTATTTGAATATATGAATCTTTGATGATAATGCATATTGATGGGAGTTTGCATCATTAAATGTCATGTTGCATAAACATCAAATTCTACAATTTTTTTTTTGTTCTTGAGTAATTAATAAAACGTGACATTTTTAATTACTAAACTTTATAACAAATAAAAAATTAATATTGACCGTAAATAATTAAATTATTAAGCAATAAACATACATAATTTTATAATCTAATCCAAATATTAAATCATTATTATTGTCATTATCATCTTCATTGAATTTCCATTAATATAAACGAGATGTTTAAATCCAGAAACAATCTCATAAAATTCTTCTTTTATTAACCAATTTTCAAATTCATTACTTATTTCTTTTTTATGACTAAATAATTATGTTAGTCATAAACGGCTTAGATTAGGTTATTTAACCTAATTACGACTAATTAACCTAACAGTGACTAAATAAGTTAACTATGATTAAATATTATTAAATAACTCAGTTGTAACTAAATAATTACTAAATAACCAGTTAGGTTATTTGGTTTTATTAATAATAACAGATAAGAGGTCGAATTTTCCCGGCCGGAATTATGATAATTAGTCATTATCTAAAAAATTTATCTAAAAAAGGGAATGATCTATGCAATCATAGTTATCTTTGAGTCTATTAGTAAGTATATTATGTACAGTATATATAACACCTTAAACTTTCAAAGACTTTCAAACCTCTTCATTTTTTTCTAAAATAGTTGTTCTTTACCATGGATCTTGTCACTGGTTATTATAATAATCTGAATACCTACAAAAATAAAAATGATACCATCTTGAATTCTTTAACTTTCAATAAAAGAGAATTAATGAAAATAGATGAAATGAATGAAATGAATATAACCTTAATTATGATAATTTACTTCAAACTAATAAAGAACTAAAAACTCATTTAACACTTGTACTTCAAATTACGGAACAACAAAATGAACTTATAAGTGATACTTTTATTTTTACTAAAAATATATTAAGCAAATTGAAATGAAAAGAAGTATTGCATTTTAGAGATAAGATTTCTGTCTTCAATAATAAAATCAAAGCAAGGTTGAGTTTTAATGATTATTGAGTTAGAATAGTAAATGCTTTTAACAGAAAGATTTACCAAAACAAAGTTGATTTTCATAAGGAGAATGATAAATATATTTCAAAGTTAAAGAAGATTTTAAGTGAAGTAAACATGTCTCTTGAAGAATTTGAATTATTTAGACTAAAAAAAGAAAGTAACCTTAAATTTTATCAAAAAATTACAACCTTAGATAATGCTAAAAAAGATATTAAAACTGATTTTTCAGAAGATCTAAAAGGTTTCAAAAATCTATTAATAAAGCTTTTAATGCATTGAAGAGTTGGTCATGAATAATATTACTTATGATTTATAATTATTAAATAGTAAAAGATTAACTTGCTATTAATACTAAAAAAAGTAAAATTATAATATTATTTATTCTGTATTTTTATCAATAATAAAATTATTAATTTACAACAAAACAAATAATCTTTGATTCGTATAATAATTTTTGATTAGTTAATATATAAAAAAATAGAGTATTAAAATTAAAGAGGAAAATATGCAAATTTTAGGTCATTTAATGCAAGTTCATTCACATTACTTTTTCAGCTTTAGTTACTCCTTTAGGGGTATACATAATTTTCTAAATAAGCCTAAAATTTTTTCTGTTTATAGAGATTACTAAGAATCCTGAGCAATATATATATAAATAATAAGAAAATTTGTATAATCACATATGATTTTAATAATAGTTAAAGATTAGATTTGCTTAAAATTAATAATATTTATTAGGAATGTCATAATTTTGATTTGCTTAATGTAATTCTGACAAAATTTTTGAAAAATCATATATTATTTTTTTATAAAAATTTTTAAAAAAATATATATGGTAAAATAATCAAGCTTAATAGATGTTTATTTAAATTGTAATATGCTAAAACTAATAAGAAATATTATGAAAAATATTTTAATTAGAATGATATTTAGTTATTGAAATATTAATTGTGCTATATTATGTAATAATAAATAAAAATAAATAAATAATAATGGAAGTATAAAAGTAAAAATAATTAGCATTTTATTTTATTAAATAAATTTTTTTTTATATCATATAATTAGTTTGTTTATTTTTAAGCAATTTTTAAAATCATATATTAAATTTGCTTATTTATTTTAATAAAAACTTTGTGTAGAGCTGTTATAAAATTTTTGAATTTTCTTATTAGGATCTTTATTAATTTATATATTAAAAAAAAAGTGGTTCAAATATTTTTTAACTTAAGATTTTCATTTTCTTATTTATGTAATTTTACTAATATTCAAATACTTTAATATCTATATAATAATTTTTGTAATAATATTTCTTTTTTTGATTCTACTAATGATACTATGTTAATATGTATTTATTTGTACAATATAGCTTTTGATAATTTTTTATTTTCTCTGCTTTTTTTAATAATTTGTTAAAGTAAAAATAATTTCTATTATCTTTAAAATACTTATTAAAATAAGAAAATCAAAATTGCTATACAGGCTAGAATCACTTCCCAAGATTTTTACTCTCACGTAATTTTATAATACATCAGCTCTTTATAAATTTTTATTGTTTACATATTACAATAATAATTTTGCTTTTCCTCTTTTTTTTCTTTTTTTTTTTTATCAAATATTTTTTTTAAAAAAAGGTGTTAATAAAAGCTGAATAAAACTTGAGCTTGAATAATTATTTAAATGTAAAATTTATTTTAAAGATACTGTTATTATTTTATTAATATTTATTGCATATATCTATTGTATTATTTTTATTTTTATTTATTTATTATTTTTATTTATAGCATAATTTTAGTATTTTATTTAAAGTAAATTATCTTTTAAAGTTTAAGCAAGTTGTTTAATGAATATAAAATTATTCAAATATTAATTTTTATTAACATATATTAAATATATATACAGAATCATAGATATTTTTTAATGATATTTATATATGTTTTTTATGTTTGTTTTAAAAATTTTCATTTTTAGTTCTTTAATAATAAAGCTTTTTATATAAATATCAAATATAAATAATAAATAAATATGCTTTTTATTTTTATTTTTAAAATATAATATCAGAATATTAATTTTTATACTTAAATTTTTTAATACTTTTTATGTATTAAAATATAACTGATAAGCATAAAAATTTAAAGTATAAAAAAAATATTATTTTTTTTCTGATTAAAATTACAGGTTAAATTTTGTGAATTTAATATTATGTCATAAAAATCATATAGGGATGAAGAAGTAATTAAGCTAGAATAAACTGGTTATATGAAATTAATACTAAAAAATAGGTATATATAAAGATTTATATGCTAATTTTTTACTTTACTAGAGTGATGATTATTTAATCATAAATGAATCATACAATAGATTTGTATAACTAATGAAATTCTCATATATACTGTATATTTTTTACAAATAAAATACTTGTCCTCACATATGCTAGTTTTTATCAATAATATTTCGCAAAAAATACTATATAATCTAAAATATCTATTATTATAATGATAATATATTCACAAATACTTTCTTTATTAAGATTAGTAGAGACTAGCCTATTAATATATTTAAAAAGGTTATAAAGGAAAAAACTATGCAGACTTCTGCTAATATTAATACCAAAGATATTAAATTATGAAAAGTGAAAATTTCTAGCAATTATAATAATTATTTGAGAAATTTTATTGAAAAATTAATTGCTTATTATCATTACTAAAGATAAATAAGTTATCAACAATAAGAATAATTTGTATCATTTTTTAAAGAAATAATAATACACCTAAGATAAAAGCTATAAAGATAAGACAATTTTATAACTACTTTCAAATTAATTTTATTAGGTTTGAATAATAGATTAAATTTATTATACAAAGAACATATTTTAAATTGTGTTTATAAATTACTTAATACGATCATTACGATAATTTGATTCCTATGATTAATAATACTCTCATTAAATATATTTATATATTGAAATCCAAATATTTCTTTTTTAATAAACAATAGAATTTGCAAAGCAATATTATTAAATCTTTCTAATTCTATTAGTATTATTAATTTTTGAGATGCAATTTACAGGAAAAAGTAAAAATAAAAGTTTTTATACTTTCTAAATATATTCCACTCATAATTATAAAATTATAATAACTGAAATTTGCTAAAAGAAATAATTAGTTATAGTAATAATATTAAATTAACATCACTGGGAGAGAAATAAATGTTATTAATTAATTCTTTTATAAATGCAATTTATATTATAATCTAGATCAGTTACTGGATAATAAAGAGATCATTTCATCATAATTTAGCAGTAGATAAATAAATTAGAATTAATTATTAAAGCTCTAGAATTTAGCAATTAGTGATGACAAATATTTTCATTATAAATAAAAATCTAGTACTAAAATATATATGAAATTATGTAATAAGATTTTTAAAAAAAAAGAAACCTGATATTGCATCACATTTACTACATCCTAATAACATAGTATCTCAGTTTGACAATTAATATACTTCCAAAAAATAAATATAATTTCATACACAATGATTTATTGACTATGTAAAAATAAAAATCTAATTTGATCTCACAATGTGAAATTTAGTGTAATTATTAAATAAATCATAGATTTTAATTACATTCAAAAACTTATATTTTTTTTTTAAAATGAAAGTATTAGTAATTGATACTGAAGTTTGGTATAAAGATACAAATGCAAATTTATAGTTTTATAAAATGTGATATTAGATAGTATATAAATAGGAGTGTAAGTTATAAAAAAATTATGTAAGAGAGAATAGAAATAAAACTTAATAATATAAATGAAGAAGATTTAATTATTTAATATATTTAAAAATTTTTGATATCAAATTAAAACTTTTTACAAATATCCTTAAATTATTTTGTGATATTTTTAAGAAATTATTTTAAAAATATAAGTTGAATTATAATTATAATATATTAGAAACTTATAAAAAATTTATTTAAAATAAAAAATCAAAGATTAATAAAGATAAAAATTTGGTAATATTGATTATAAAAAGTGAATAGATAATCCTAAAAAGCTTAAAAAAATAATAAAATGAATATTAAAATCATTGTAAGTTTATTATTTGTACAGAAAATAATATTTAAAAGATTTTAATTTGCTTATATATTTTTTTCTATTAACTATAAGCTTAAAGTTTAGAAATTACTAAAATATAAAACATATATAAAGAAGAAAAAACCAATAAATGAAATGTTATATATTTATAAGATACTAGTGTTATTGATAAATATAGTAATGAATAATTTACTAAAAAAACTAATAACATGAAATATATGATAAACTTGATTCAAAAAATATTACTTTAACTATTATATATAATTAATATGTCATTTTTAAAGGAAGAAAAAAAGAAGTTTAACTAGTATTATATGAAAAGATTTTTGTAAAATTACATAAAAAACTAATTATATTATAAAAGTAGTTCAGTTAAGAAAAAATGCTGAATTTGAAATTGTATATCTCAAAACTGGTAAACCTAATTCCACTCAAGATAAATGACTTCATAATTATAAAAAATTAGTACATTTCTCAGACTATATTTATAATTAATATTGTAGGTAAATATATTATATATTACTTCTTTATATTATTATTTTATATTATTTAATCATACAGGCAATATTATAAAACTTTATACTATGTGAAAAAAATCAAGTATTTACAAGTACTATCTAATAAAGGAGGTAAAATTGCTTATTTAAACTCTTCTAAAATTTTGCATTTAGCTTTAACAAATTTTTACTATAGTTTTATTATAGTTTTATAAAGTTTTATCAGTTTCATCATTTATAATAAATTTTGATAGATTTTATTTTTTGTTAAGTTTTACTATCTTTTTAATAAGACTTTAATATAGTTTTATCAAATTATTACATTTCATTATTTTGCTTATTTGCTAAACTTCTAGTTTCATTAAGCAATCTTCAGAATATTTTAAATTTGCAAAAACAAATTTTAATACTTTAGAATAACCCATCTAATATATAATATATAAGTATGATAAGATATTTACCTCTAAAATTTTGTGACTTAACTGGTAAAGATCTAGCAAATTATATAAAGCTTTTCCTAATTATGATCTAAATATAAGCTATTAATACCAAATTCATATTAATAAACTTTTTGATTCAGATTTACTAGATTATACAAAAGATTGGTATAAAACTAAAATAAAAGAAAAAAACTGGAAATTGTAAAATATTAGTAATAATATTGGTCTTGCAAATATTATTGTTATCAATGAACTAGCTAATAATAATACACTACATACTATTAATATCAATTAGTTTTAAGATGAAGTTCTTCATATAAAAAATACTATATTAGCTGATAATAATGTAATTGCTAATTTATTCTTACCAAAGTAGCCAGAGTTTGGATCTGTTATCCAAATTTTATGGATATCTGTAAGATATCCTGAATTTTATCCATTCAGATTAAATATAATTTTATCTGAATTATCTGAATAATATTTAAATATTTACATTATGTAACAAATATTCAGATAATCTGCATAAATATTTGAGTCAGATTTATAGTGCCAGTCAGAATTATCCCATTTTAGTAATCAATATTATATAAGATCTTAAAAAAAAAATCTTAGATTTTTGAAAAAATATTTTTTTGTAAAATGACTATCACCAAAAAAAAAATGATCATCTTACCAATTTATAATTCTGGCTAAAATCATAAATTTAGCCTAAATTACTAAGAAATTCCAAATCTGAATAATACTTAGATAATATTCAAATAAAATTAAATAGATATCTGGATTAGATAAATAAATATAAATCAAATATCCAGATAGTCAAATCCAAACTCTAAAAGTAGCGAATCACTTATCCTTTTATTTTATCTTTTTTGACTTTTAATTAAAAAAATAGGATGTCCAAAAACTCTGAAAACCCTAATTGGATTATGATAATTTTTTTTAAAATATAGTAATATTTAAGTATATTCTTCAGTATAATATTCTAATAAAAAAGTTTAAAATAAAAATAAATATTATTATAGGTATCAAAAGATTAATTGAAAATAATATCCAATAGGAAGTGAATATATTTGCCAGTATTATTCTAATGAAGAAAAGGTCTGTGAATAGGTATGCAAATAATAAAAGAGATGTAAATTTACTAAAAAAAGGCTAGTAAATTCCTTACAAATAATGTGAAAAACTAATAGTTTTTAAATATGGATTATATAATTTGTATATAAATAAATACCATTTGAATAATGCATATTATCATTATTAAAAAAAATTAGATAAAATGCATTCAAATGGGCAGACTTCAGAGGCATTAGAAAAGGTTTTCAATAAAATGAAAATACCTGATATTATAAGTTAGTTCTAAAAATCTGTTAAAAATTTAATTCTATGAAAGTATTCTTCTATATCCTATGAAAATTTTATAGGAATGGCAAAAAACTTAACAAAAATGCTATTAGCATAATTAACTGGCAATTTTAAAACTTTGGAAAGCTGTCTTTATTATTTGTTCCTATATCCCTATAAGTTCCTATAAAATTCTAAACTTCTTTACTTTTTTTATTTTTTTTTTATATCATACATTAACCATATATCAATTATATCAACTGTATATATAACCATATTTACCCCATAGAAATACTATAGAAAAATCAAAATTTTTTCCTAGAATTTTTATATTTTATAGAAACTTATAAAAACATAGCAATAGGGACAAATAGTAAATTAAACTAGAATTCCCAAAATTGATATCATACCTGTCTCTAAGAGTGACCTCATAAATTTTTTCTTATAAGGACAGAAATTTTATAGGGTCAGCTAGTATTATTTTCAATTGAATCATCAGACTGAACCCAAATATTTCTTAAAAGTAACAAGAAAGTTGCGAGAAAGTGACAAGAAACTGATGAAAAACTGTATCACATGATTGATGCAGTAAGATGTAGTAAATTATGATAATTTTTGGCCGAATTTGAGACACAAATAACTCGGCATCCAAGCTGGCGGACCCTGCCGCCAAAATGGATTCCAAATCACGTGCACTAAAGATCGACCAGAATTACCATCATTATAGTGCCGGCCAAAATTAACCGAAAATGCACTATAAATTACTGCGCCACCCGACGATTTTTTTTTTTGACGATTGAAGTAAAATAAAAGACGTCAATGCACAGTCAACTTCTTAGCAATAAAAAGGAATAGAAGGAGATTAACACAAAATTAACTACTTCTAAATTCAAATAGCTACAGACAGTCATATTAAACAGGAGGATATCAAATTAACAATAAAACAGCTACAAAATACAACCAACACAAATTATACCAGAAAGCATTTATAAGTCCACAAATATTAATAAAAACAGTCACATTTAGGTTATATAGTCATAGTCACATTTAGGTTATTTAATCATAGTTGTAATTAGGTTATTGACTAAATAACATAATTATGTTATTTAGTCATAAACGGCTACTTCAACAATGTATTTTCATAATATTTAATTGATATTTAAACACTTCCTCAAGTGAGGCCCAATTTAATTTTTGCTGAAAGAACAGATACAAAAAATATATATATATATAATTTTATTATGTATTATAAATTTTATGAGAGAATATATATTATTTTATATAAAAGCATGAAATTTGAAAGTGTGTCACGAATTTCAAGAATAAAATTTCTTTGTTTACCGTAGAAACTGAATGTGAACATGCTTACAGCTGAAAAGATCAAATCAATGCATGATATTATAATTATTATGCAATAAGATGAAATGCCACGACTATAATTTGCCCTTTATGAAAGTAAAGATTATAATAACTTGAGATAAGCCTGATGACAGTTTGTTCTTTAATTATAAATAATATGTATAGTTTAAGGAATTAAATGTCTTTAATAAAATTTTCGTGATAATGATTGGTAAAATATATAACCAGCTGCAGCAATATCAGAAAGTGTACTTGTAGTGGCAGGTTCAGAAGACGAATCATCAACTAAAAAAAATATATATATATAATAGTTTTAATATTCATTATTAAAAAAAAAAAAAAGACAAAGATAGGAATATATATAATTTACCTTGTTGAGTTGAAGTAGTTGCTTGAGAATCTTCAAAGTCATCATAGCTTCGTAAGAGAGCTTGATATTCATTATATGATTCATGTCTTTTCTTTGGATGTGGATGGCCATAAATTCCTTTAAAATATTTTGCGATTATTTCATCATTATCAACAAATTCAAGTATAGCGGCATCTTCATCAAGATTACTTGTAAATTTCAATCCAAGAACTCTAATAAATTTTCCAACAAATTTTTCTGAAATCTTATCTTTATGTCCTAAAATTTGAATTTTATCCTCATTATTTGATACATTTCTTGACTTTTTACGTCTACGTCTCACATTTAACCATTCAGCTTTAACAACAACGAAAATACCAGAATCAGAAGCGAAAACAAAATCTCCTTCATTACTATTATTATTATCGTCATATGATTTCCAAGAATATTCTAATAAATAGTCAAATCCCGGAAGATTATTTTTTAAATTATTTAAAAGATATAATTTTAATCCATCTTCTTCAATCCCTTTATTTCTCTTTTCAACATCTATTTTTTGAAAATAATTAATGAAAGGATTAAACCATTCTCTTAAAATTTTTATAATACGTTCGATTAAAGAGTCATTATCATTCCACTTAAATTTGATTTTCCAAATACCGATTGGAAGTCTATTTACTTCTTTACATAATTTATTATTTCTAAAAAGTTGATTAAATTCTCTATCAATACAATTTTCAACTTGATCAATATTTTGAATTTGTCTGTGTGTCATTAAACTTCCATTATAAGAAATTTCTGTTGAAAATTTTTCATTTTGGATAGCTTTTAGAATTCCTTCACAAATTTGTAAAATAATACTTTGTTCATCTTCATTATTTAATGAAAAGTAAGCATTTGCTGAATAGTCAACGATGTTACATCTATAACAATAGCAAGTTATGCTCATGATGAAATTTTACGCAAGAGAAAGTAATAAAAAAAAGGAAATTAAAAAAAAAAAAAAAAAAAATTTGTAATAAATGCATACTAATTTATCGGTCAATATTTAATGTAAATCACTGCCAACTTGTATGAGTAATAATTACTTTGTTTTAATAGACTAACTGAATTTATGTAAGACTTATGTAAGTTCTTGAATTTTTATTATTACGGCATATTACTCGGAACACCGTCAGAGAAGTCGGAATTTTGTCATACTGCACCACCAAGTCATAAACACATATTAATCCCGTAATAATCAATAATAAATTTTTGAATTTATATAAACTAAACTAATTCGAAATAACATAATGAACATAATGATGCTATAAGATAAAAGGTTTGATAACAAATCGGATATTTCAGTGATATCTCCCGATATTTTGTACCATTAACCGTAAAAGCAACATGTTTAAATGAACTATAATTTTTGTTCCAACTTTAAATGAACGGACAATATCTCAATATATTTATATGGAGAATTCTAATATCGACCATTTAGTGATTTCTCAACCACAAGCTTTCAAGCTTTCTTTGATCATAAACCATTACATAGGAATAATTTTAATGGCTCAATAAACCAACGCCTGAATCAATAAATTTAACAATTAGTTAATAAATAATCATTTCCATGGCACCTTCTTGTTTGTTTATTCAGTCAGTTACTAATAAATTTTGGTTGCAAAAAATGGTACAACAATTCAACAATTGGAATTTTATCATACATTATCGATAATTACATTACCGCACGTGATTTGATGATATTTACTACTCTAGCATTGCTTTAATTTGGCCGATAGTCAGTAATACTGTATATCGCTTATGAGAAGAAGTTAAAATGGGGTAGTTCAGAAAGATCAAAATGAAATGTATAGATATTGCTATAATTTAACGTCAAAATACATTACGTGCATGACTTCGAACTCTTACGGGATTATTACTGTAATTAATTTATTTATTTTTTGTGTGGTTTAATTTAAATATTGTTTTTTTATAATATGGATTGTTCTGTTAATATAATTTTTAAATCATACAGTAGTATTTATTTATAATAATGAATAACATTTCCCTATTTACCTATTTACAATGTTCAGATCCAAAATATATTACTAAACAAACAGATTGTTATTTACTGTACTTTTGGATATTTTTTATAACCCCGAATGCGAGCGTCGCCTATAATAAAAAACATATTTGTTATCATCATTTAATTAAATACCAACTTTTAACTTAATAAAAATTAATTGAATAAACAATATATACCCCTATAGTAATAGAACTTGCTGTTAAAGCAAATAATTTCCCTAAATTTTTTTTTTTTTTTTAAAGAAAAAAAAAAAATTTTAAAAATGAATAATTAATAATAAAATAAACATATAATTAGTATACATTACTTTGTTGTTCATTCTCAAAATTTGTAATAGCATCAATTATCATCTTATCATCGTTATCAACAAAATTAATAGGTTTTTGTTCATTATCATTTGTAAAAGATACGCCAATCACTTTATTATCATTAAACCTTTTTCTAGCCAGTTCTCTATATTTTAGGGCACATTCTTTAACTTTAATTTTATCATCTTTTCTATAACTTTCTGCTATTATACCAGAATTGAGATTAAGCCACTTGGCTTCAAAAACTAAATAAATTCCATAATCTGATCCAAATATCAAATCGCCAATTTCATCATCAACGCTATAACTACCTTCGTCGTTATTGTATCTCCAATGAAAATTAACAAGATATTTAAATCCAGGTAAATTAAAATTTATATTTTCGATGATATCATTTCTCCACTTTCCTTCAGTATGATGCATATCATAATTACTTTTCCACATTTTTATCTTCTCATCATGTTGTTTTTGTAACTCTTTAACACAAGGCTTGTACCAATCTTTAATAATTGGTATAACATTGTTTAAGATATTTCCGTAATAATCAACATAAAATTCGGTATCCTTATTTGGAAATTTAAAATATTTTATATTAATATTCTTTTGTTCAAAAACTTCTTTGAGTAATTTATTAATATTATCATGCGAATATTCATAAGTACCCAATAATAACGTTTCTTTTGTTTCTTGATAAGAAAAAGATAAAATTGTAAAACATATTTTAAGAATTAATTCTCTTTGTTGTTCATTATTTATGTCCGCCACATTATTAAAGAAAATTGAAAGCATTTTTTTTTTTTTTTGAAGTTGGGAAAAAGAGGGTTTTTGGCCAATTTTTAATTAACGTTTTTTTTTAAGGTTAATTAGTACAGAATTGGTTAGAATTTTGCAAATAATAGTATCCTGTGTATCGATTCATATGACTGGGTAACAATGGGATCAAGAAATGATGATTCCAAATCCGGCTAATTTTCATATTTTTTATTTTATAGGGTTTTTTTTGGAATACTACTTCTTTTTCAATACATACTGTACCTTTATTTTATATCAATATTAATCAAATTGTCACTGTTATAGTTATAATATTAAATACCCATCAAATACTCATTTCATTAAACATTAATGAAGTAGAGAATTGTATTAATAAAAAATGTAGTCGACTCTTTGTATGTAAATTATTACATAAGAAATAAAAAAAAGTCCAATTGGTATTTGGAACAAGTTAATTAAAGGTCTTTTAAAAATTTCAAGGGAATGATATAGCGATTTTTCTTATTATTTTCAAAAAAAATAATGGTCAAAAGAAGAATATATATTGTAAGTGAAGAAGAACTAAAAAAACATTAGTTAATTTAGAAAGATTATTATTTACCAGGGTTTGAATATTTATTTGAATGATCTTGAAAATTATAATAATTGTTATGAAGGAGAATTTTATTTTCGCCTCAAATTCTGTATTTTCATTGTGGTTGGGCTAAATGTACGTGAAAAGTGGACAGCAAGAAAGTCAAGAAATTTAACTCGTGATGATGTTCAAGATCAAACACTAAATTATAAAATTTCAGAAGAATTTAATGGAAAATATGTTGCACTTCTTGGAGCAACATTTACGAATGATAGTTCACATTTGAATTTATTAATAATGATGAAATTATCTTAAAGAAATTTGTGATTTCCACGAAGATACGGTGAATTTCAGGCTCCTTTAAGTTACAATAATTATAATAGTTATACTGTATAATTACAATGATCAAGCTACAATTTCAGTCCAACAAGGTAATTAAATTATGTATTTTGATTTTCATTAATTAATATGTTCATTTTTTTATTTATTTTTTTTTTAGCAGTTCAAAAAGATTTATCTTCTAAATCAATTATGAGTACTTATTTTAATTTGGTGTAATATATATTTTTTTCTTTTATTTGACGAAACTGTGGTATGAATCATCAATGATGTTACTTTGAAACATCATTAGATATTACATATTACATAGAAATAGAAACGTTACACTTTTAACATAAAATCATTTATTGTTATTGGGTATGGTACGAAATCCCGAAACTCAAAATCCCGACAGGCCAAAATCCCGACACTCGAAATCCCGAAATCCAAAATCCCGACAGGGTCAAAATCCCGACAGGTACGAAATCCCGAAAATTTGGCCCGCATTAAGCATTAATGCTGACCGGAACTATAATTCGTGATTTATTAAACTTCTGAAAAAAATCCCGAAACTTAATTCCGGGCGGCATTAAAGCTTAATGCGGGCCAATTTCGGGATTTCGTACCTGTCGGGATTTTGACCCTGTCGGGATTTTGAGTTTCGGAATTTTGTACCTGTCGGGATTTCGAGTGTCGGGATTTTAGCCTGTCGGGATTTTGAGTTTCGGGATTTTGGACGGCACCCATTGTTATTATATTATTTGCATCTCCAAGCATTGCAGCTTTCAAAAGTAAAGAACAAGAATATAATTTTTAATGATTATACAGTAGCTCCTCCAACTACTTAACCTGCGTCATTTCTTCAAGTTATTTCTTCCTCAGGTGAGTTGGCAACCTCTTACTTTGAAGAAATTATATGCACTTCAAGGAAAATGAGGACAAAAGCAATAGATCATAGCTCATTCCAAGCAAGAGGATACATTTAAAACAAAAAAACTTCCTTCTTGCGTCAAAAAAATAAGATTTTTTGATCTTTATCATCAACGTGGCCAATAACTGTCAAGTTTTGTCCTGCCTGACAGTTGCCTGAAGCTGGCTACTGCAACATATCCTCTCTTGCTTTGATTAAGACATGAAATACAATTTTGCTAAAATAATCAAAAAAAGTATTATAAAAAAAGGTGAGTTTAACCCACTTTTTTATTTGCACATTGGCCACATTTTAATTCTGTGAACCTATCATTAATTTATTCTTTTTTCTTAGGGATACTCCATAATTTTTTTAAGGATTTTAAGGTAGATGTTCTATTGAAATGTGTTTGATAATTTGTTAACAACTGTTTTTTCTTATTTTTCTTAGGATGAATTAAGTGGAACTTTTAGAAACCTCATGTTCGAAGTTAATCATCCAAAGAATATTTTTCTCTACATGATGTAAATTGATCACTTTGTAATACTGTTTATTAATTCAATAAATAAATAAAATGATTTATAATAGCTGACATTGTGTGAATTTAAAATCCGGCCGCTCGGTAATTCCGGATCGGCTAGTTAGTAATTCCGGGCTAGTTCGTGAATTATTAAAAGATTTTTTTTTTCAAAAAAAAAAAAAAAAAAATTCTCGTTTGTAAATTTCGATAAAGTACTTACTCACTGGTATTAAATCATTCTATAAATTTTTAAAAATAAAATACAAAATTGCTTTTTCTTTAAAAAATAAATTCCCTGTTTTTATAAGTGTCACTTTTACACTTAGTTTTTATCATCGGATTGTGGATAATATCAAAATCTTCCTTTAGATCTTTTGTTATTTATTTTTCTATTGTCAAAATTCGACATAACATTCTTGAAAAAGTTGCATAAATCCTAACCTTTTTAATGTTGAAAAATTTTCTTAAATTCTATTTGTTTCCTTTTCAATAGAAAAAAAATTAAATATTTCGAGTTTTTTTTACCTGTTACGCGCACAGAATAGTTCAAATATTCGAGAACATTATAATTATATCATGTTAAATTTTACAAGAAAATAAATTTAGATAGAAATATTGAAATACAAATCACGCAAACGCATAATTTCGAATCTTCGAGTCGTTTTTCGATACCAATAATGTTGTGGTCTCTTCCGTTCGAACTAGATACTTTCCACCACTTATTGACGTTATTTCTTTTGAATATCTACGTTCAGAAAATATCATAAAACGATTGTTTGATGGTTCGTGATTCTGAATTATCGGTCGTAGTTAATTAAAGATTCTGACCGTTTCTTTTTTTAAAATTCTCAATTCAAATTATCGCTCAAAACTTTGAGTATTCCAATCGATCCAGCTTCAATTCAATGTTTCACACGTAACACTTATGCTGTGGTAAGCTCAACTCATTATCTCATTGTCTACATTAAAAAATAATAAACAAACAAATATTGCGGATTTGCGGTTAATAAAAAAACTCTGCGCCAAATAGAAATTTTGGAAAAATCGGCCCGTATTATCCGATAGTTGTCGCACAGTTTTGATCTCTAAATTATAAATTAAAAGGTAAAAAGCCTGATTTTATGTTTTTTTTTTTTTACATGTTCTAATAATGTCAAGTCCTATTCAAGAACAGAAAATTGTGTCAGCACTAATTCCTGATTGTTTGACAATTATTTTTAGATGTCTTACTACAAATAAAGACTTGCATTCTTGCTTATTAGTTAATAAATTTTGGGCTAATGTTGTAGTACCTATACTTTGGGAAGCCCCATTCAGAAATACCTATGACTTTATTCCATCATGTAAGATAATACCTACTTACATCGCGTGTCTTCCAGATGAATCTAAAAAAATCTTGTCAAAAGAATACAATGGAAAATACAAGCAGCGGCTGACCAATACACCATTATTTAATTATCCATCGTTTCTTACTGAAATACAGTATGATGAGCTTTGTAATGCTATAGAACGTTCGGAGGGATCTTGTTATGCTGAAAAAGTGGTAATTGAAATATGTAAAATGATCTCAGTACGAAGCACTACACTACGCAGATTTAGTATTTGTAATAAATTCATTAACCAATTTCTTAATAACAAATCCATTCTCCTTCTTCGGCTTCCAGGAAGTGACAACTTATTTCGAAACCTAAAAAATTTTGAATGTGGACACCAGTGGTCTACTCAAAAAATTTCACTTCTTGAAGCAATGGCCGAGCAGTGCCACAAAATCACACGTCTTGCAGTCAAAGTGTGGCGTGAGGATGAAGCAAACGTGTTAGCAAAATTAGTGCGCGAACAGAAAAGTTTAAAAAGTTTTGTTCTGTTGAACAGTAATCACTACGCGTCAACTCTACTTAAAGCACTCATAAGTCAAAGGGATACCTTAACTAGCATAGAGTTCAAAGATATGAATAATTGTGACTTAATAAATGCTCAAGTTATTAACGTTTTAACACAATGTACCAATATTACTACCTTGAATTTTAGGAATTGTGAAGAAATTGATTGTCCGATCTTTCTTCCGCTTGGTTCAGCTTATTCTCAACTGACTTCTTTTCATTATTCATGTGGAAATTTAAAAAGTGAAAACGTTAAAGTTCCTGCCATACTTTTATCTACTCTCTTCAAATCTAATGGCAATACTCTTGAACATATTAGCCTATCCTGGAATCGTCCACATTCCGATGTTGATGTTAGCCAAATAATTATAATAATCGCTCAACATTGTCATAAACTTATAGACTTAGAAATTCCTGTTACCACGACCGAAGAAATTACTCTCATTCTTGGATCATGCGATCAGCTCAAAAATCTTATTATTCATATTATGGGACAATTTGATGTTGGGACTGTACTTCATCATTTTATTAAGCATCAGCATCCAAGTCTTGTTAACCTAAAATTTATAACACTGCCTTATGCAATAGTTTTTCTCGATTTTGATAAGGTTACCGATTTCATAGAATATTCTATTACTAGTGAGCATTCCTTCAAGGAATTATCAATTGATTCTCCCCTTTGTCTTTACTATTCTATCGTATCGGAAGAGGAATTTCAAAAACTCCAACAAATATATCCAGATAATTTCAAATTTTTTTATACTGAATGGAGTCATTATATTTCAATTTTGATTAAGTTTAATTTTCATAAATGAACTTTTTTTATTTATCCAAATATTTGGCTTTAATAATTTTGTCATCAATTTCTTCTTCAAGAAGAATTTTATAGTGTCTTGATGTGAAAAATGCCACGAGTTGAAGCATTTTTATTTAAGAATATTCTTTCAATTTATCTGTTATGAACATTCATTTTTGCAAAAAGATACTTTCAAAGTTTACTAAATTAAAAACATTTTAAAATAATTGATGTTTGGTTATTGTAGTGAAACGTTAGTCTATCGTGATCTCGAGATCTTTAACATAGATTACATTACAATTAGTACATTTCTAGTATGAGAATAGTGAAGGTCATCTCAAGAAAAACATAATGATTTTTTTTGATTAAAAATAAGTTTAGTGATGATTCTCTCATTTTTATTCATAAAATTTATGAGAAATATTCTTCATTTGAATATTTGTCAATCACAAAGATCATTTCAATGAATTTAACAAATTATTAAAAGTTGAATAATTATTATTAGAAAGAGAAATAGCTCACCGAATTCTTGGTTGTAGATCACAATATTTAGTTATCCGCATCAAAATTATTAATGGAGTTGTCTTAACGTAAAATCATCCCAGAAGTAGAGAAGTAGTAGAGAACGTTAGAATAACCTCAATTAGTTACGTGATTAATCTTGTAAAATAAATGTTGAATTATCGAATATACTTAAAACATTGATTCATGTTCATACTATTAATAATTATGACCCATTATGGTGTAATTATTATGGAAATAAATATTATTTCATGTCGAAGAGCTCATTCAGTTAGTCATCGCGACCTAATTTTTATGGGAATAAATATTATTCATTGACTATTATGACTCACCATTGTTCCCAATATACTCCTATTACCACTACCAATTACGAGAAAAGGTGTTAAAGAGGAAGTAGCTGGCATCAATTCCTTTGAGATACAGTTAAAGGGGGGTGGGTTAAGCAGAGTAGTATCCTGTGATTTGACAGAATTTTTTGGCTGGAATTATCCATTAAGAAATTATCCGTGTGCGGTAACAAATAGGATTTCACTATCGAAACTTTTTCCCAGAATACTTAGTAAAATGAAAAATGAAGGGTATGACGCGAGGGTGACAGATACTTACAATGATCATTGATACTACTGTACTTCGCTTTAGATGTCCTCCATTAAAGAAAATACATCCGATTTTCTTCAGTTTTTGCTTGTTTTAAAATTTATTTATTTTTTAAAAATAATTTTGTAGGTATTATTAAACCAAGCATTAGAAGTCTTGCTAAATACTTTTTCGCTGTGATTGGGAATTGTGATTCTTAAGACGCCAAAAGACAAAGTATTTCATTATATTGTCATATATTATCTCGTCTTATCAAATATTATGATAAAATACACAATGAAATTAAACTTTATAAAAAAATTTTGATTTTTTATAATTATTCTATATAAATTATAAGATAAATACGTTTTTAAAAAATATATATTGGATATGATAGTAAGTTCAATATAACTTTAATAAATTTCTGATCAATATTTAATTTCTTAACTATTTACAAATATATAAAATTAAGTTATACTGAATTTTTTGAAATTTAATAATTTTTTCTTTTAAAAAAATTTATGATTGGAATTATCTCAATAATTTTTGGACTATTTGTTTTTTAAGGAAAAAATTTTACTGTATCAAAAAATAAATGCATTTTTTTTTTATTTTTGCAAAGGAAAAGTAATTCCTAATTAATCATTGATTTGATTAGAATTACTATACTGGTATTCACTTTAGATATTTTTAATTTAAATGTTAGTTTAGTAAAAGAAATTAACTATATATTTTTTTTTATTATTAAAAAATTTGTGTTACTATTGTTATGCTTTTAATTAAAATAGCAAAATGTTTAACTAAAAACTTATTGGAAAAAACAATTTAAGAATAACTGTTTTTTTTTAACTATATAAAACTTAAAATAAAATATTAATAGTAAATAATTTATTATTTAAATTAAAATAAAAGTAATTAACCTGAAGATTAATACTAGTAGTCAGTCTAGAAATTCATCAATGTTTTATGCTAGTTTGAAGACCTATTGTATTGAGAGGAGATTTAGATAAACTGAATGGAGGGTATTTCAATTGAGAAGAGATTTGGATGGACTGGTTGAAAGGCTTTTTATTAGTATTAGCACTAGGATATGAGAGAAAATCAGAGTATAGTTTGTATTTAAGGAGGCTTTGCTTTTAGTTCTCACTTTGAGGACTCATATTACATAAATATGACAGGTGATACTTTTTCAAATGTGTGGAGGGTGAATTATAATTTAAATTTTTTATGGCTTACCATGTATACTGTTTTGCCTAATAAATAAAAGATTTTCATATCATCTTGTCTTTAAAAAAAAATAAAAATAATTAACTATTAAAATTATATAAAAACATATTTTTTAGTAATTGGTAAATTAATATTCTAATTATTATATTTTAATAAATATATTATATTATAACAAATATATGGTATATAAAAATATATTGCATTATGATAAAAAAATATATTGTATATAATTTAACAATATTAGGATATTTATAAAATACAGTATATAATAAAAAGTATAATATTTAATAAACTTATAATTTATAAAATTATATATATAAATTTTTTTAAAAAAATTCTTAAGTAAAATATCTGTAACTTTTATTAATTGATATAAATACTAATTAATATTACTATTATAAAAGATTTAATTTGCTTGATCCTATTAAGTCCTAACTTATTAAACAAATTATAAATCTTCTGAGCCCTTTCCTTTGTCTTTTGGAATAAGCTTTCACCCTTTTACAATATTTACTGTATATTAGTTGATCTTTAAATACTTTTCTAATAGTAAGATTAGTAGGAAGCAATCAATCCTGATTTTTTTAATTGAAAGGCAGATTGATTAATGGATTAACAAATTATTATAGGCACAAACCATATGAAGAAAGTGATATGTATAAGTTTTTTATTGTAACATAATTTTATTAATGAAAAAGTTATTATTACACAGAACTAAAAGAATTTAAACAACATTTTGTGATTAGTAAAGTAAATACTAAGGAAATGCAAATAAAAAAAATGGTTTTTGAAATCTGAACTATCTAATATGAATATGATGTAATTTATTTCCTTCCTTTATCAGATATAATTTTTTTTCTTCTTTATTATACCTTCTAACTGCACCCTTCATACTTAACCTGATGACATCATCGTTTATAAGGCATTTTTAAAAAAAGAGTGTGAAAAAACGAGAAAATTTGAAAAATGAGTAAGAAAGCGCTAATATTTTAAAAAAGTGTGTGTTTAAAAGACCATTTTCTTCATGTTTCTTGCTTGAATAGAAAACTTGGTCAGATCTAGCAGTTTCACTACAATGTTGATGGTCTTTACCTCTGGTGGTTGTGATTCCTTTGGATTGAGTAAATTAATACCTTCCTTTCCGGCATGAGAATATCAGTCGGAACCTTGTAAGAAGCGCCTCTATGATCTTCTGTCAGTGTTATTTCATCCAGCTCCTTAAAAATTAATAAAGTTTGGTATTATTATTTACATACATAAAATAGAACAATATTCACTGGGTTTACCATCTGATCTTTTGGTTTCGTTAGCAATTCTATTCTGATTTAAAAACATTAAAACTTCGTGTTCTTCATATGGTTCCCTTTTCAAGCCACTCTGTTAATGCAGTCCAATTAAAAGATCTTCAAAACTCTTTCGCTGACAACTTAAAAGACACTACAGTCTCTGATTTTTCAGGTGAATTTCTTAACTCTTCCTCCAATTTTTTAAGCTTTTCTTCTGATTCCTTAGCGACATTATAGTGTTAGTAGTGAGAGTTTTATGAAAGATACGCAGTACAGTAAAAAATTGGCTTTTTATTTGCAGATCAGATCTAACTTACCGTGAAAAGACGGGATGATTTTTTTTAACAGAATGAGAAGAACGATTTTATATATATCATTTCTCTTGATTAATTTGATCAATTTATTGATTTAGCGAAAATAGCGTAGTTTCTTTTTTACAATTTTCTTTTTTTTTAACTATTTGTCGTAGATTACGCAACTGATGTGAAAAGAAAAATCTTGATGTGCAAGTCACATGCTACGATCGCGAACTTGAATTTATTGCTTGAAGAGTTGCAGCTAAGGTAATATTCCAACTTATCTTGGGATACGACTTCGCTAATTTAGGATCATAAGGAAGCTGATTTCCATTTCTAATTCCCATGTTTTCCGTTGCAAATAGGACATGGTGAGTCCCACGGCTGAGCAAATGCAAAATGATATTAGTATGTAAAATGCTCTAATACGGATTTGATAATTAATTCCAACCTCATCAAACTTTTAGTAACTTCTCTCTAAGTTCGATAAAAGAGCTTAGAATTTTGTTCTCTCAATGAATCAATGGATTGCATAATAATTTTTTGTACAAGATGGAATAATTTAAAATTAGAGTTACGATAGATAAAAAAAATTCCTGTGATTTCCGTAAATTTTTATTTTATCAAGAAAAATTTATTATTAATACGCGCGAAAAATAAAAACAAAAGATCGGGACTTTGCCCGTATACATGACGTTTTTCTATGCTAATGATAGCGTATCTCCTAAATTCTAATTCGATTTTTCCGCAAGATTGCTCAATGACCTATGCTTTTTTACTACTTTCTCGTCACCTATGGTAACGGCTGAGTTCGGCTTATCCAACAACCAAACAATATGGCTGAGAACTTTCTAACCATGTTTTCCATATTCTCGTCGTTATATACAATGACAATGGTTCCGATAGCGTAAACGACGGCTTTCTCTCCTCATCCCATAAAGTAACCATTTTTCCGCATCAGTTACAATCCCCCATACTTTATCCATATGATATTCATCATCGATTTCGTTAACTTTGCGTTAGGGATTATTCCATCTGCGCGCGAAGCCCTGTTTAAAGTCATCTTTTTTGACCTCCGCTATCCTTCCGGTTGAACGCCATTCTATCGTCAAATCGAGGTTTCCTTGATCCATGACAAGTTTTTCCGGTATGATTTGAAATTATTATCGTACAACGATACGTGGTCTTTTTACGAAGGTTCAGTTCGGCCATTAGATGCTTAACCACGGCTTTGGACTCTTCGCTGCTTAGGTCAGCAGAACCACATGAAAAAAACAGGGTACACGTCTATACTAGGATTCAGGCCATCGCTAAGCCCATAGGGTTCACACACTTTCAGAAGTTGAATGGTTTTGATGGCGTCTCAATGAATACAACCGGAGCATTTCACACAACGCTTGGTCATTTCGAGGTGAATATTCCCCGCTGTCACATACGAAGTTGAACATTGCTCCATCATTCTCAAGTGCCGCAACTCACACATGAAATCCTTGAGGTCTTTGAGGGTCGCGTGTTCGATATTTACAGTCCACTTGTTTACTTTCCGTTCGGGCTAACAAACTCTGTAATGCAATGGCTGGTTAGAGTAGAAAATAAAATTAATAAAATTCTCACGAAACCTCTCAACCCTTTCCATAATCTTATACGTACCATGGACGGACTTGTTGATCAATAAGCGAGTTGTTCAAACAATTCCTGGAAGTGGCGGTTGACATGGGTGCTTCGAATACATTCTTCAGCCGGTGAGTCAGGGAAGTATTTCGAAATTTTTCTTATTACTAATTGCTCATCGTTGTCCTGGAGTAAAGAGATTCCTCATGATCGTCATGATCGCCAAGGATTTCCACCCTCCATAGTTTGAGTAGTCTGCGTCTACACCAGCTGTTTCGCCTTGATAGCTTAGACTTGTCCTTCTCGAAAGCGTTCGCGGTTGACGAGACAAAATACTATTATTTGCGAAATGTTATCGGCGCAAACTACCGTATGTGAGGACAAAATTTTATTTGCGAAAAAAAAAATACCGAAGCAGGGTTTATGCGAGAAATTCTCCTGTCGCACAGATTCGCACAGATTCGCACAGATCTGTTGCGTGATCCATTTATTTTGCAACACAAATGCGATGAAATAAATTCTTCCGATTTGATGATCACAGCTCCGGACTATGAAAAATTGATTCGGAATTAATACTGAATAATGGCTCGCACTCGACCATCCCACGCAAAATCAGAAGCTTGTTCTCGAAAAGTATGATCACGTTTACGATGCCCAGCTAAACTTTGTGTTCGTCATTAATAGGAAATTAGCAGAGTGAAATTAATTCAGAGCGCATTCCTGTATGCCATGAAAATTGATTTATGATCCTTTAGTATTTTTTTATTGACATGGCACATAATTTCATGGCAGATATACAGTATAATGTAACCCCTTGTTCTATACATCCCTATAAAACATTTCTGGAACAACTCAAATAAATGATCATTTTTCTGGTTTTTGTTCCAAAAAAACTCAGAAATGTGATCATTTTTCTGAAAAATTTTTATATGTCATGCAAAAATAATGGCCTAGACATGGCTCATTCCCAGTATATCAGTATATTGATGCTTTATTTAATGAAATAAATTGTTGCTGGAATTACATAAAAAATTATGAATATATTTTTTGAAATAACTGTCTATAATTCTTTAGTGCAAGTAATATAATTTAGCAAATAATATTGAAATTATCTTATTTTATCAATAGCAGCTGTTTGAGTTTTTTACTTTTTCAATCAATAATTTTAATAATATTTTATATTTATGTTATTATAATAATATAGTAATGCAAATTTATATAAAATTTATTTAATATGTTAATCCATTAATTATTTATTCAGATAATTATTAGATATCTATTATCTGATGAATATTCATTCAAATAAGTTTTTTAAATAGATCAGAATATCAGATAGATAAATGAATAGTTTAATAAATTATTCATATTTAAACTAAATCTATTATATTCAATAGTTTATCTTCATACAAATTAATAATAACTTTAAGGTAGATTTTTTATTTGTTTTATTTATTTTTTTTTTAAACTCTTTATTAACCAATTCTTTCTCTTTATAGAAATAAATCAGGATTTTGTTTTCTTTTTATAAAAGTATTTAAAATTTTTAAAACTAAAATAAGTTTCTTATTTAAAAGGATTTTATTTCTTTAAACAATATTAACTCTTTTTCTTTTATTATAAAAAAAATTCAGTTTATTTTTTATTTCTTTGACTTTTTAATACTAACTACTTTACTATTTTTTATTTTAACAATTTAGGAATTGGTAAATTTTTCATTTATTTTATTTAAGATTGTCTTTTATTCTTTTAATCTTTAAAGATTAAAATATTATAAATATTTTATTTTTATTTTTTTTTTTTTATAAAAAACAGTTTAATTTTGCTTTATTATTTCATTTATTCATTTATTATTTATTTATTTTGACCTATTTTTTTAAAAAAAAAATTTATATTAAATAATTAATAAATATTTGATCAATAATTTGAAATTTTTATTATTAAAGTATTTTATAAGACTTATAAATAGAAATAAAAAGTCTTTTATAATAAGTATTTTTATTTTTTAATAAATTTTTGTTTTAACTAATATTAATTATTTATTATAGGTAATTAAGAATTATAATAAATTGCAAAAATATTTTGCAATTATAAATAATATTATATATAATATATGTATATTATTTTTTTTTTTAATATATATTATATTTTATTTATAAAATTTTGACCAAAAAAAAAAGAGAAATAATTTTAAAATTTTAAATATATTAATTAATTAATTTTGGTATTAATTTGTATAATCAGAATATGTCTGTCAAAATATAATACATTTATTAAAATGTAATATATCTGTCATAATACAATATGTTTGTTAAAATAATTATGGTAATATATTTTTTAGTAAAATTAAAAAGTCATTATTAAAATATTTTGTTATGGATAAAATCAATTATGATGTAAAATGTTATCTTATTACCAATAATAACTTATGCAAATTTATTATTAATGCTTTTTAAAAGATAAATAAATAAGAAGTTAATAAAAAATAAAATTTATATAATTAGTATTTTACTAATTTTATAATTGTTTATTATTTTTTTATATTGTTGCAGGTTTAATATAGTATTTGTAAATTAAATAATAATTTAATATTATGCTATATCAATAAATATAATACATCTATTATTTAACCCATTCTCTTAATTATAACCTAATACAATACATTTATATCATTCATTCTATTTATTTTATGGACTAATAACATCATCAGATGTTATTCCAATAGCATCAATAGATGCAATAAATCTTTTACTAATAATTGATTTCTTTCCATCTAAATTATAAAATGGATTACAAACTTGGTTGATATACACATTATGAATTTTCTTAAATAACTATTTTTTTTTTTTTAAAAAAAAAAAATATTTAATACATCATGTTAAAATAAATATATATATATTTTTTATAATGAATTTTACAATACTTACATTTTTCATGTCTGTATTCTTAATTACGGTATCAGGAACCAAAAGAACCACCACAAATTTTACTTTAGTATTCGTTATATATCCATACCTAAACAAAACGAATTCAATATCTAATAATTATCAAAATAATATATATATATTTTTTTTATTTGACTTACACAGCTAGATCTTCCATTACATATAATAATCCGAGATAAGTATCAGCTGTTTCAGATCCAGCAATTCCAGCTAATGATTCAAATAAATATATGAATTAGAACAAATTTTTTTTTTTAAAAAAAACGAACGACGTATTTTCCCAATTTCAAGTTCTATAATTAAAATTCAAACCTCTTTCTTCAATAACATCACAAGAGGTATGAGCAATATAGTGAAACTTTAAATCAGGATGAGATTTACTAAAATTTTTAATATATAATGGATTATTCTTGTAAAATTAGGAAAATATTAATATTTAAATAATATGACAAAATTTAGAACAAGAAAATTAATCATTTCAAAATCTATTACCTGTTTACCGATTATTGCAATGCTTTGTATATTTATATTATTCATTATAACGCAAAGCAGAAAAATAAAAGAACAACGATCGAAAAATATGCAAGATATGTAACCATGCATGTGACAGACCCAGGTCTGATTTAAAGGGATAAGATCATCATAGATATTCGGGTCAGACGAACGCACTCTGATTTCATCGTCTGTGAATTAATTATATCAAATGTATCAACAAGAGAAATTTGAAGTTTTCAAGTAAGTGTTTAAAAAGTTTTGAATCTTTTAAACCTTTTATTGATAAAATCCCTTGTTACCTTGTTATGGTGCCATATTGAATGAGAAACACGATATTCAAAATATTAATATCTTTAGCTGATGAATATATATTCATTTTCTTGGATCTTTCAAAAAAAATATATATATATTTCTTTTCTTCAACATATGAATTGTTAATGAGACATGAAATTAAGATTAAAAGATTCAAAAAAAACTTACAGCGTATTAAAGTGGAATATTTCAAAAATTTCACTTGAAAGAACATGATATTATTAAATCTTGGGTTAATGAAAATTCTACAGATTAAAAATCTTTCCTAAAATTACTCCTTTTAAAAAGTTTATAATCTAATTCCTATATGTAGATTAGTTAATAATTAATAGAACAAATTTTGGTCTATTATCTGATAATATAGGTGGGTCAACAAAAGTTTCCTCATAATTTGAACTCGAATTAGATTTATATGATTCAGATTCTGATCTTCAGTAAGATACGAAGAATTTAAAAATATGTGATGATAAAGGATTTATTTCAGCGTTTAATAGGAATTCTAAATCTAATTAAAGTTTGGAAAAAGATAATTATAAGAAGGTATAATCCCTATAAGTTGAAGCTCAGAATTCCTTTCTTTCAATACAAAGTAATAACAAATAATAGTTTTATTTTTTTTTTCATTTTGAGATGGAAAAAATATTCTAGATAATAAATCACTCATTAAAAAAAATAAAGTTTACTTAATAATAAATTAATTTGTGCGAAACATGCTTAATGATGTAAAATTATTTTTTGTGATTCTGTAAATACGATAAAACAAAGCTTACAAAGATTTGTGAAACACGCATTTATATTATTTCTTTTTTAGTATTACATTCATTACATTCATCATTTACATTTTTACATATGCAGCATTATTGATTGGTCGTAATTTATGGCTTAATTATTTAACCAGAATACTATATAAATTTAAGGAGAAAAAAAAAATGAAGAAAAAAAAAAAAAATGGGAAAAAATTTTTCGAAATTAATTAAATCTTCCTTCAATAATAATAATAATAATAATAATGAAAATGAAAGAGAAGAAACAATAAACGTATCAGGATCTTTGGAACATTTTAAATATGTTGAAGGAAGAAGATATCATAATATACCAGATTTAATATATCATTTACCGAACGATGGGGAGGAATATGATAGATTACAAATGCAACATTATTTATCAAGATATATTTGGCAATCAAATTTTTCTGCTCCTGTACATGAATTATTAAAAAATGGTGGAGAAGATGTCAGGGTTCTTGATGTTGGGTAAATAATATAACCTCTTTTTTTTTTTTTTTTGATAGGATAAAAAAAAAATTGATTTCATTTACTTTGATAGCTGCGGTCCAGGAACATGGATTTTAGAAATGTCATCCGATTATCCTCAAACAGGGTTGTTTCTTGGAATAGACATCGCACCTATATTTCCTAGTACAATTAAACCTCCTAATGCATCATTTTCTTTACAAAATGCATTAGAAGGGTTAAAATTTCCAAACAATCATTTTGATTTTGTCTATATGAGATTTCTTACAGCGGCATTTTCAACTGAACAATGGGAGTCTATTATTATACCCGAACTTGTTCGTGTAACAAAAAATGGTGGTTATATAGAAATCATGGAATGGGATGTAAAAATCTATGGACAAGGACCAATTGCTAAAAAATTAATGGATTCATGTAATTATCAAAGTTTCATTTTTGTTTATTATTGAAAATTCCTTATTTGTCTAAAAATACTGTATATATATTTTTTTGTAGTTATAACAGACTTAAGATCTCGTGATATAAATGATTGTATTGTAGAAGTTATACAAGAATTTATGGAAAAAACAAATCAATTAACAAATATTGAACATGAAACTTGTGTTAATCCACAAGGTCATTATGGTGGACAACTTGGTAAGTTAGCTTTAGATAATGGTTTAGGTATATTTCGTATGTTAAAACCAAAATTTTCAAAAGATTATGATATGACATTTGAAGAATATGATGAATTAATTGAAGATTTTATTAAAGAAATGGATATTTATAAACCTCATAATATAACTCATAGATTTTGGGCTAAAAAAGTTTAAAAACAATTATAATTATTTAAAAATACCTTATATGATTTTTTTTTTATATTGTATATAAAAAAAACGCGCTTCTTTAAACCAATCAAAATGATTCACACACTTATCTTTTTTATTGCTATGCATAAGGTAACTTATATTCGATTGGGCAAACAACTGATTACGTAATTTACTATTACTTTGACCGGGTAGTGCACATGAATGGGCGGGCAAAATGCACACTATCAGATATCATAAAATCGTTCTGCATCACGCCATTTTCTTTTTACGAATACACGTTGGCGGAATTATACATTTATATGGTACCGGCTTGGATTTATATACAAATCCTATTATGTACTTTTAGTCAGATTTATTCTAGATAAGGAAACTTATAAAATGCGAATTTCACGTGAAATTATAAAAGAATTGGAATTCGGAATAATTTATGTTCGATAAAGTAGATCTTTTACGAAAAAAAAAATCCCGTTACAAACAACGTTTATTATGTTTTCTCCTTATCAAAGGGTTGAGTAAATAATTTGAATAAATAAATAAAAGTTTTGTAAATATTTCTTATTAAGTAAAGAAAACTAAAAAAGCTTTTTTTTCATTTCAACACAATAAATGAAATTGTAAAAATGGCGCATATTATTAATTAAAAACATGTGCATTTTAATTAATACTTTATAAGAAATTATTTTAGGCGCTACAATTTATGAAATTCTTCATAAATGTCAACTATAAATAACCTCATAAATAGCTTAGTTTAGCATAATAATAATATAAAATTATACCTCTTTGAAAATATATATATTATAATTCTTTTTACTACTAAACACAATTAAATAAATGATTTATTTAACATGTTTAAAATGGTAATTTTTTTTTTTAAAGTTTTTGAATTATATAAAAAAAAATAAAAGTAATTTCCATTGTTTGGAAACAAGTTTTTTTGAACGCCCACTGCTTTATATGTTAATTAGATAAAAAAAATTTTTTATCGGCGCATAATCTTCCATTTAAGTATGGGCACGAGGAAAGGAATTTTTTATACTAAAAATTTACACGCATATAATATAAATTATTCAATTTTAAAAAAGTTTATCCAAAAGTATATTTGAATAAAAAAAATTTTCATATAAAAAAGCATAGTTACTCCAATTTTATTTTTTTTTTTTTAAAAAAAAAAAAATTTTTATTTCTCCTTTCCTTTTTTTTTAACTTTATTTTTTTTTTTTTTTTACAAATGGAAGTAATTAAATGTAAATGTGTAGAATGCACAACATCACGTGTAATGGATGTAGCTTTTAAGAGGGATTTACAACATCTTGTTCTTACATTATGTCGTATATTATTTAATAATATTCAAGAAAAGGTATCATATAAACATTCACAATCAATAAGTCAAAAAATGTATCATGGAGATATAAGTTGTATTGGAGATTTACACCCATTTATTAAAATATTTAAAACAGCAAAATATTTACAATTTAAAACGGTAACATTTAATTATTCGTCAAGTAAAATTATGTTTAATTATCAATGGGATTTAAATGATCAAGAATCAAATTTAAATCATTTGATTGAAATATCAAAAATCTATTATCAAAGTTTTTTGTCTTTTTTTTATAAGATTGATAGATGGAGACGTTTATCTTTAAAAAGTTTAACAAATTCTTCAATATTATCAAATATTGAACAATTTTTACCCGGTTTTAAATATCTTTACGATTTTCATTGGATAACAAATTCAACAATTTCTTCAGTTGATTCACCAGATTTACCGAATATTCCTTCCTTTTCCTTTCTTTCTACTGAAGATAAATTATTAGAACCTGGAGTTTTCTTTTTAGCTTCGGATTTTGGTGTATGCATTGTTGTAATTATTAAAAAATATTATCAAGATTTAATGTGTAAATCTCGTCAAGATTTAAATGATGAATATAATGGATATATTGATTTAGTTAATAATTATAAAAAATATGCTACAGAAAGACATGGAAATAAATTATTAACGGTTATTGGAGCTACTTTTACCGAAGATCCAAATTGTCTTTATCCTTTTGAATTTGTGGATGAAATTGATTGTTCAATTGCAAAATCTGTTCAATTATATTCTGGTTCCACATCCTCACTTTCAACACTTAGTATTTATCAAGGTAATATTTTTATATATATATATATAATATATCTATATCTTTTTTAATATAATGTTATGATGGTTATTGATCTCGTTTCTTTTTCATATTTATAGCTCCTCGACAAGAGCCTGTAAGAACATATGAACCTACCCCAGAAATATATGGCCAATCATGGGACCAACAACCCGATTTAACTCAAAGGGGTACTTAATACTCAATTAAACCAAATCTTCTCTTGAAATAAATATATATATACAAATATATATATATGTAATTTCTAAATTTCTTTTCTTTTTTTTTTTTTTATACAGGTCCAACACAATTGATGAAAATGCCATTAAATCCTGGAAAGAGTGCACCTATTGTTGGTGCAGATTGGGCATACTATCATCAAACAAGTGAAAACAATGATTTTGAAGAAAATAATTATTATTTTAATAATCCAGATTATAATAATTATAATTCTTATTATGATTATTGTTATCCAAATTATTATTAAAAGAGAACTATAAAGATTACAACCGATCTTTTCTTTTTTATATTTAATAATATATTTATAGACTATTATTTTTTTTTTTTTACTATTATTATTCGTATAGAATTGATATATATTTTTTTTATGTATAGAATCTATTTTAATTGAAAAAAAAAAATTTTTTTTTTTTTGTAAATTAATTTTAAATGAACTTGCTTGAATTACACGCGTTCATTGATGATTTATTGCTTGCAGTATCGTGTTTATCAAAAATTCAATTCAAAAACTAATAAAAGTAGCTTCATTCATAATCCGCTAACCACGTTTGCTGATTATCCGTACGGATTGACGAATTATGAATACATATCAACTTATTTTCTTTCTATTCTCCACAAAATAATAAACTTTTTTTGGTAAGGATTCCTTTATTTATTTGTACCTTTTTTTTTTAGGTATAGATTTGCGGAGCAACTTGTGAATGTTTTTCACAATCCACGGAGAGAGTCAATGACATAATAAATTGATTCAACCGCACGGACTTTTAAATTTAATGAGTTATATTACCCTCAAACGCGTCAAACCTTAACCCTAATCTAAAATTAGCTGGATTATAATACTATTTCAATTAATTTTTTGCATGTTGATCTGGAATATTATAATATTTAATGATCATCTCCATATGAAGTGCCAAATTGTTAATTTTGAACATCTCATTCAAATCTAGAAACTTGAACAAAACTCATTCTCGTAAAATATAATAAAACAATAAAAAATTAAATCTTTATTGTGCGTTTAAATTGCAAATTTTTTTTTATATTTTCACGTGTATTATAAGCCCTACATAAGCGAAAATCCTTAGATCCATCAAAGTAAAAAAGGATATAATAAAATGAATGAATAGGCAATGTAATCTACATAAGAAAAAAAAATGACTATCGTCAGTATATTTATCAGCTGACGAAATCTTTTTTTTTGCCAAACTTAGCGCGTTACATGAGCGTCTTGTCGCTCAACCTCGCTCTAGTTAATGTTTTTGTATTATGATATATCCAAATAAGAAAAAGTTTAACATATTATATAAGTTAAATGTGGACAAATACTGTATATGCTGTATTTCTTTTTCGAGAGCGCCAAATTGAACGTGGATTTAAGGAGATTCGGGCGAAAGTGGTTTAGGAGAGTTTGGGTGTGAGGCGAAACTAGTTTAGGAGGGTTTAGGCTAAGACGAAACTAGTTTAGGAATTCGCCAGAGGGTTTAGCCCGAATCATTAACTAAGTATCCCAATTTTAATAGAACAATTGCGACGCGATCAATACGAAAGCGGATCAGAACACTCATATAATTCGTCACGTGGACTACGAAATAGTTTAGATTTTCTGGGCTTAACCTCGGCGTAATATCCTGATTAAAAACAAGTAAAGTCTACAAGTGGTTAGTTTCTATGGGTCCAAAAGGAGATCGCTGGCGAAAATTTAATAATACGCTCACAAAACTCGGCGAAGAAATTGAAGCTTTATAAATTACAACCCATCAACCAAATCTACAATAATCAGAAGAACCTTCCTTTAAATTTGCCTAGTAGAATTTAGAATTCTAAATTAATAAAACCTATAATAGTTTTTCATTAATGAAATGATTTGCCATTTTTAAAAAAAAAAAAAAATAACAAATCATGATGACATTTTTACAATAATTCTTTATCTGTTATCAGTATATAAATTTTTTTTTTCAATAAATACATTTACGTTCAGTTTGTAAAATAGTGATGAATGTGGCGCAAAAAAGATAAATTTAAATGGGTTAACTATGTTTCCCATTAAATGACTAAACCTATTATAGTTTAGCTTTTGAAAATTAGACTATATTTGGAAAAGAAAGTGTTTCAAACCCTTGACTATAACCTTTTTTTAAAATTT